>CM072677.1:19483857-19528857 GCA_036884735.1 Huso huso | reverse complement strand
TTGCGAGCCGTACACATGGTAACACAGGCTAGATCAGCCCGTTTTTTAATCATTTTTGTAGCAAGTGCCATGTTGAGACGAGCAGAGCACTGTCACGGGGCTGATTAAAACCCTTAAGCCTGGCAAGGTGTGCAGAATATACAAAGTAAATACTGGTGTTCAGGCAGGCTCCCTGTCTCATTTAATACTGCAAATACCTACTGACTGTAACTACAGTGCTGAGGTGTGGAAAGATGAAGACATGAAGCAAGTCAGTATTATGTTAGAGGCATTAAAATGTCTCATGGGGTGCCCAGCCTGGTATATTTGTGTGAACAAACTGAGATGGAGAAGTACGGGACCTTTCATAACTGTCCTGCAGGAGATTCAGATAGGTTTGTGCTAAAAGTAATACATTCCAGAAAGATGCAAGCCCCTCCGACACACAAAGATTGTAATTGTGACAAGTGCCAGAAAAGACAAGGCTCAGTTAAGAAGGGAACTTACACAGCTTGTGTCCCCAAGTGGTATCGTGTTTATACCAAGACTAGCCCATGGGAGCTGGTGCATAACTTTAATGGAAAAGAAATAAGAAGGGCAACCTGTCTCAAGTGCAAAAATCAAATAGAATGGGAAGCCATTGGCAGTATACAGTGCTGAGAAAAAGTTTGTGAACCCCTTAGGATTTTCACATATTTCACATATTTCACATATTTCAAACCTAAAATGTTATTAGATCTTAATCTAAGTCCTAATAATAGATAAAGATAACCTGATTAAACAAATGACACAAAAACATGATACTTTTTCAACATTTATTTATCCACAAATGATTCAACATTCAATATCCATGTGTGAAAAAATATGTGAACCTTTAGATTCAGTAACTGGTGGCACCCCCTTGAGCAGCAATGACTTCAACTAAGTGTTTTCTGTAACTGTTGGTCAGTCTTTCACATCGGTTTTGAGGAATTTTGGCCCATTCCTCCTTACAGAACTGGTTCACCTCGGTGACATTTGAGGGCTTCCTTGCATGGACAGCTCGCTTCAGGTCCTGACACAACATTTCGATGGGGTTTAGGTCCGGACTTTGACTAGGCCATTCTAAAATGCAGAATTTCTTCTTCTGCAGCCATTCTTTTGTAGATCTGCTTGTATGTTTAGGATCATTGTTTTGCTGCATGACCCACTTTCGGTTCAGCTTCAGCTGACGGACGGATGGCCTGACATTCTCCTCTAGAATCTTCTGATACAATGCAGAATTCATGGTTGTGTCAATGATGGCAAGCCGTCCAGGTCCAGAGGCAGCAAAGCAGCCCCAAACCATCACACTCCCACCACCATGCTTGACGGTTGGGATGACGTTCTTCTGTTCGAACGCAGTGTTTGGTTTTTGCCAAACATAACGTTTCTCATTGAGGCCAAAAAGTTCTACCTTTGACTCGTCTGTCCAGAGAACATTGTTCCAGAAGTCTTATGGATCATCTAATGTTCTTTTTAGAGAGCAGTGGTTTCCTCCTGGCTATCCTTCCATGAACACCATTCTTGTTCAGTCTTTTTCTGATAGTTGAGTCATGAACACTTACATTAGCCAAGGCGAGAGTGGCCTGCAGATCCTTGGATGTTACTCTGGGGTTCTTTGTGACTTCCTTGATGATTTTCTGGTTTGTTCTTGGATAGATTTTGGTAGGACGACCGCTCCTGGGTAGAGTGACTGTGGTCTTGAACTTTCTCCATTTGTAGTCTGTCTGACAGTGGATTGGTGGAGCCCCAAATGGTTTTGTAACCCTTTTTAGACTGATGAGCATCAATAACTGTTTTTCTGCGGTCCTCAGAGATTTCTTTTGATTGTGGCATGACGTGTTTCCACACATCTGTATGGTGAAGACCAAACTCACAAAGTTTCTGATCTTTATATAGGGTGGGGCCTCCCAAACTCACCCCTGAAGATCTACCTAATTATTTAAACACCTGATTCTAATTATCCCCTTAATTGAGCTGATAAAACCAGGGGTTCACTTACTTTTTCACATACCCTGAATCTTAATTACTCATTGTTTGTCTAATTCATATCATTTTGTTTCAAAAGACATGGAATTGGTTAATATAAACCCTTTTGGATATTTAAGAAAAGACTTGCTGGTTTTGATTCAAGAAAAACTCTGGAATTTCCATAATTATCATTGGGGTTCACAAACCTTTTCTCGGCACTGTAGAATGCCCACAGTGTAGGGTGCATACTGAGGGAGCTGCAGTACATTACTGGTGCCAACCAGGGAGAGCTGACCATACCTGTGATGCGAGACACTGGATGCCCGGGACAAGTTCTGCCATTTGTCGGGGAGAAGAAGGGACACAAGAAAAAATGGGGTCCCACTTGACCCAAAGAAAAGAGCTTGCTCGCCAGCAGCTGAACAGTTTTTCTTTAAGTATAGCCACACACTGAACTTTCTATAATTAAAAATAACCTATACTTTCCACTTAACAGTTTCTCCGAAAAAAATGAACCACTGTTGTTTTCAAATAACACTTTATCTGTGAAATAACAACACTCCAGATCTTTATAGACTAGGAAAAAAGATGGGTGTTTTTCAGCTGATAGTTTTTCTAAAAGAAAGAATGCCACATTGACCTTTTTATGAACTATTGTGTGTCTGAAACTTTACTGAAAGAGTGTATTTTTATTAACTAAGCAAACGCAGGTACCAGCCAGGAATCTGACTGCGAATATTAAGCTTGCTAAAAAAATATTGTCTTTATTCAACTGAGCTTGTTCGCTTCCAAAATGATAGCATCTCTGAAAATTACAAATTGAAACTAACACCTCACACTCCCAGTATTTTCCAAACAATAACATAAGTTGGTACCCAGTGATAGCCATCTAGACTATGCATTTCTCATCAGCCAAAATCCAAGGTGTTGTTTGGTCTTGCGACATCACCAGCTAAAACTGGTCTAGTAATGTGCTTCTGAAGAAATATCCAGGAGTGTATTTTTAGTGGAGGTGTTAAGACAGGATCTGGTCAGGGTGTTTAACTAGGATGCCAGCTTGCTGAAATGTATTATTATTCTAGTTGAAATGTTAAATAAGCCTAGAATTCATATTTAACCAAGCTGATGCATTCTAATTATATTTACTTAGTGCCGTAGGTGCATTTTTGCTTAAACCTATTATAAGTATTTTGGAGCGTGATTTTTATTAAACATTTAGTGAGCTTTTTATTTATCAAACACATTGTAACTGCATAAGCAGGGAGGTTGTGGTGACGTCAAGCAGGATGGGTAGGCAGCTGAAAAATTGGACATAAAAGCCATCGTCCAACTATACCAATGGGTCCTCAATCTTCAGTCTTGACCTGAGCTCTTGAGCTGTCCGTCCCAGCCTTTGCAGCTTGAATCCAGCATCGAGACTCTGCTGGCAAACCCTCACCTACTTGACATCACCAACCTGCTCTGAATTAAGCACACCTCAAAGAAGAGGGGAAGCACATATTCACTGCCTGAAAACTAGATGTCTTAGATAAGTAGAAGTAGAATATGCATGTACAGGTGGTTTAGATAGATTTGTACGCCTGACTAATGCAGTATCGTTTCATGAAAGTTTCTCTTATAAAAATTGAGCTCTTAATTACTGTTCTTTCTTTCAGCTTTTGCAAAGCTTGTTCAAATAAAATCAGATGACATTCTCAAACTGTAAACTGTAAACTGTTTGGTTGAGATGCGTCCTGAGTAGGAAAGCACTGCAGTATTATTAAGAACATTGTTAATAAGTATTGTTCTCAATTAAATATAGCTTCTCCGAAGGAGGCTGTTCTCCTAATATAAGTGTTGGGTCTGTTTTTTTGTTCCTCTCATAAATTGTATTGGGTTTAATGTATTCATTTCTCTCGGGCCCAGTGCATGAGTAAAAAACCTTTATAAGGCCAACCAGATCCGCTCTTTGCCGCCTGCAGACCCTATATAAAGCTGCAGCAACCTGCGCGCTGACGGAGGGTGAGAGTGCTGAGAGAGTGACAGCAGCAGGAGTTAAAGACCATTTTCCAGCTAAAGCAACGGCACTTATAAGCACCATTCCAATTCTACAATAAATGGACTTTCCAGCGCCAAAAGAATATTAGAAGTGTTTCCTTTCTTCCCACTGAAACCCACTACACGCCACCACCATGTAAAAGACGATGTGACAAAGACATCCTCTTTATTATTGTCTGTGTCAAATAAATAATGTAAACATATAAATGAATAACAGACACTGAAAATGAAAAGACAAATGTATAATTTACTTAGGAGACGAAACTGCGCTTTGTCATTGTCGTTCTCCTTTGTAAAAACAAAATGAACTGAGAGAAGGAACTGAGCAGCTAGAACTGACTGCCATGAACTGAGAGAAGGAACTGAGCATCTAGAACTGACTGCCATGAACTGAGAGAAGGAACTGAGCATCTAGAACTGACTGCCATGAACTGAGAGAAGGAACTGAGCATCTAGAACTGACTGCCATGGACTGAATAAATGCAGTGACCTCGCTGTATTTGCAAAAGCTGCTCTTCAGTTTTAGTTCCCAGCCACAGATGTAACTGGCTATACAGATTAGATGATCTCGAGATGGCACTTACTATAAAAATTATTCAAAAACGGGCTGATCTAGCCTGTGTTACCATGTGTACGGCTCGCAACTAGAACTGAAGACAAGCTTCAGAGGTTAAAGCACATTTAACAGACAAAAAAAAAGAGAATGAAACAGTATTTGAGTAATTGCAATAAGAATCACTTAAGTTTGCAAACCCCAGCTGCACCCCTAGTGGTCCTGTCTATACAGGACTCATGACAGGAACCCAACCTTGCTCAGGATTCAGTCCAGAGTTCATTACCTGCTATTTAGTTCTAGTTGCCATGTAGGCTAGAACAGTGTCTCTATTAGTAAGAGCCCAGGTCAGTGTATGCTGGTCACTTGAGTGCAGAAACAGTAATACATGATGTGTGAGAACACCCAGCACAGGATAACATGGTGCACATTGAGAGGGTATGAAGTCCTCCTTTGAGCTGCTACCCAGCGCTCGTCACCAGGTTGCATCACTCTTGAGTCATTGCTGTATTGAAGCAGTAATGAAGACCAGAGGGAGTGCTGCTCATTGCAATGCTGGAGGAGTTGCTGTGTGAAACCGTCAAGGTCACTTACATAACCATGTTGCCGTATTCCAGGGGGTGAGGGACACTAGTTACATTCAGACACAGGAGAGAGAGAGAGAGAGAGAGAGAGAGAGAGAGAGAGAGAGAGAGAGAGAGAGAGAGAATAAGGCCGGTAGAGTTGCC
Organism: Huso huso; assembly: GCA_036884735.1. Lineage (NCBI taxonomy): Eukaryota > Metazoa > Chordata > Actinopteri > Acipenseriformes > Acipenseridae > Huso > Huso huso. The sequence goes on along the minus strand of CM072677.1, from coordinate 19,523,568 downwards.
ACATGATGTGCTCCAGATTGTTAAACTGAGGCTTCAAGCCATATGCTATAAAATGCAATTTCAGTTTGTTTCAACTGCAGTCTTCATTCATTGTTGGCCGGGTGCTGTAACAGCTCATTGCAATGTGATTCAGCCAGGGCCTGGTGCAAAACACAGTCCTCACAGATAAGCTCCTGGAGCCGCAGCAGCATTGCTCTTGCTGGGATATTAAAGGTTTCAGGGCTTATTCAGCATGTTGTCTGTGCTGGGCACAACTAACCTGTTAGTGCTCTGAGACAGAGAGCTGCCTTTTGCATCGTGTACATTCTAGTTAATGCAATTGTATGGAAATGAGCCATGTAGGAAGTTGTAATAATCTCTACCTACCAAATCCAGTGCTCGGTCACTAATACCCTTTCTCAATATTTCTTAGTCTCGGCTGACTGTAGAATGACTCTGTATTTATATTTCTTGCCTTTTTATGAACAGCACCACTGTGCCCCCCCACACCCTGTATTGACAGTACCCTGTATCCATCCTGCTTCTCCAGCTGCCCTGTCTGAACTCCTACGACAGATACTGCAGTAACCAGGTGGCGGCCAAGGCTCTGCTGGACCACAAGAAGCAGGACCACCGCGTGCACGACTTCCTGCAGCGCTGCCTTGAGTCGCCCTTCAGCCGCAAGCTGGACCTCTGGAACTTCCTGGACATCCCGCGCAGCCGGCTGGTGAAGTACCCGCTGCTGCTCCGAGAGATCCTGAAGCACACAGCCAACGAGCACACAGACCAGCAGCACCTGGACGAGGCGGTGAGGCTCCCTCTTCTAGAGTGTGAGAGCAGGGAGGCTGACTGAGAGCAGGGCCTCCCAGCCTCAAGAGAGTGGGCCTTCACTTCCTTCACCTGCCTCCAGTATTTCCAGATAGATTAAATAACTGACAGCTCTTTGTGCTTCTTGGATGCTAATTAGGACCCCTTCGTCAGTGCGGGTTCGTCAGACTCATTTGTGCCAGTCTGCCATCCTCACTGGGGCTGAGCTGAGACTGGTTTGGTCTCAGACAGTCTGCTGCCAATGGAATGAAACTTGATGTCTTTGTCATTCTTCTTTTTGTAAATACGGTTCCTGGGTATAGAAGAGGAGGCTGGCTTGGTCGTGGGATCGGAGGATGCTCACTGAACCTTCAGTTCTCTTGAGCTGTGTGGGGAATTGCTGTGGTGAGGGGAACACATTATTTCACATTCCAAACTGGGGAGAAAATAGGGGGTAAAATAATTCAACACAATAAATGTATTTTGTATTAAGTGCTAGCAAAGGAATGTTGATGTACAATACAATGGTAATTAAATATTTAAAAATGAATGATAAAAACAAACAATAACATATATTTTTAAAACTACTGTATATTCATACTTGATTTGCCCAGGAGTTCCATTTTCAAATTAAGAAAGCAAGCTACTTTCTGAGCTCGCTGTACTTCCTTGTAAACGGTGTGCGACTTTATTACTAGAAACTGCCAGCAGCATACACTCCTCAAAGAGCAAAATGCAGTTTTTAAAGTAAGGGGGTGCCCTTTTTCCTCAGCGGAAGAATATGAAACATAAAAATATGACTAAGAAATAACACATATAAACCCATGGAGTATCGGCATTAACACATAACAGAAACAATAACCCCATCAGTTTGCCATGACTGACTTCAATGTGTGATGATGAAAGGCCTTCTTTACCATCTCAGTAGCACAACGACACAAGCCCCCAGTGCCTTGCTCTTGATATTTTGTTACCCAGATTTCACTGGGACCAAACCAGTTTTTCCCACCACAACACTATAAGTTCACTTCCTTCCTGTGTGACAGTAAAAAGTGCCCCACCTGCGCCTCACACTCACGTTCTGTGCTTCCCACAGGAATCTTTGTGGAGTCAGGAGGTCCTATTACTTGTGGCACACAAAGGAAGTGAACTTATAAAAGGAAACCAAATCCATTGTAAAGAGCCCTCTGTGTCTAATCTGAATGTGTACACAAAGTAAAAGCAGTCCTCCTTTGTATTTCGATAGCTGTCTCATAGATCATGCTTTAGTCACAGGGTTTGTGTACAGAGCTTCAAGGATGCCTAGTCAGCTTGCTGAGAACTGCAGAGGGTTCTGAACTAAAGATGAGTCTGTTTAATTGTATAACAGGAGAACGCATGCTTGATTTAGAAAGTAATAAAGTCCAGCTGAGATGTACTGGGAGCAGGGTGTCATGTGATACATGTGCCATGTGTTGAAGTGTGTAGGTGGAGCCCTGTCACACGCTACTCTCATGTGCTCACAGTCGCTAGGATCTCAAGACTAACATCTCTATGAGAGACCAGGTTTTGCAAGACTTGTCTGCTTCCCCTTAACTTACTCCTACAGCCAAAAGAGTCAGTTTAGAGTCAGCATAGTAAAGTAATTTAAATGTATATCCTTGTACCTGATCATTTCTAGTGTCCCATTGCTCTGCAGCATTGCATACACACAACATTTTAAAAATGAATCCAATTTGAATCCATAAACATGGTTTGTCTACCACGATCTGCCTAATTATTACTTAAGGGGCAATATTGCAATTCAAAACCAACACAGCATGGAAGTATAGGCCTGAATTGCCTTGCATTTCTCAAGGCTCTATGAATGATGAGCTGATATTGGGAGGGTCACGCTGTGAATGAACGCCAATGTAAGAATGTCATTTTAAAGTGAACTCTTTTACAGGATTAAAATAATACGAAGAAATGCTTCAGTACCTTAATTAGTGCTTATAACTGGAGAACACTGCCCTCTGCTGGTTACAAACTGAACACTGATGCCTGTTTCTTGTTCATTGCAGAATGATACTGTTAAAATACTATTGAAATATTACATTATTTTACTATTGCATTTGTTCAACCCATAAAGCAATATACAAGATAATCTTATTTTTCTAAAAACATACTGACACAAAACTCTTGAACAAATTCATCATTATATGAAGGGTTTAGATAGTATTATTATAATATCATATAGCATCACGCTTCATTTACGACATTACAGGAATCAGTCAGTATACTGGGTTCACAACCAGCAGAGGGCAGTGTTTAACCATGTAAGTTTCATTATAACTAGAAAAATAACCTCTTTTAGTGCTGGCCTGCAACACTCACTACGTGCTTACATTGAGGCTGAAGTTTCCTCAGCTCCCGTTTCTATACAGCATGTGGGTCACGGTACAGTACAGGCATTCAGCATGTGGATTTCATACCTGCATAGCTACTGTACAGTACAGGCATTCAGCATGTGGATTTCATACCTGCATAGCTACTGTACAGTACAGGCATTCAGCATGTGGATTTCATACCTGCATCGCTACTGTACAGTACAGGCATTCAGCATGTGGATTTCATACCTGCATAGCTACTGTACAGTACAGGCATTCAGCATGTGGATTTCATACCTGCACAGTACGGGCATTCAGCACTGCATACAGTACAGGCATTCAGCATGTGGATTTCATACCTGCATAGCTACTGTACAGTACAGGCATTCAGCATGTGGATTCATACCTGCATAGCTACTGTACAGTACAGGCATTCAGCATGTGGATTTCATACCTGCATCACTACTGTACAGTACAGGCATTCAGCATGTGGATTCATACCTGCATCGCTACTGTACAGTACAGGCATTCAGCATGTGGATTTCATACCTGCATAGCTACTGTACAGAACAGGCATTCAGCATGTGGATTCATACCTGCATCGCTACTGTACAGTACAGGCATTCAGCATGTGGATTCATACCTGCATCGCTACTGTACAGAACAGGCATTCAGCATGTGGATTCATACCTGCATAGCTACTGTACAGTACAGGCATTCAGCATGTGGATTTCATACCTGCATCGCTACTGTACAGTACAGGCATTCAGCATGTGGATTCATACCTGCATAGCTACTGTACAGTACAGGCATTCAGCATGTGGATTTCATACCTGCATCGCTACTGTACAGTACAGGCATTCAGCATGTGGATTTCATACCTGCATCACTACTGGGCATTCAGCATGTGGTTCATACATACTGTACTTCAGCATGTGGATTTCATACCTGCATCACTACTGTACAGTACAGGCATTCAGCATGTGGATTTCATACCTGCATCGCTACTGTACAGTACAGGCATTCAGCATGTGGATTTCATACCTGCATAGCTACTGTACAGTACAGGCATTCAGCATGTGGATTTCATACCTGCATCACTACTGTACAGTACAGGCTTCACTGTACAGTACAGTACAGGCATTCAGCATGTGGATTTCATACCTGCATAGCTACTGTTCACAGAACACTGGCATTCACAGGCATTCAGCATGGTTCATACCTGCATCACTACTGTACAGTACGAGCATTCAGCATGTGGATTCATACCTGCATCGCTACTGTACAGAACAGGCATTCAGCTGGTGGATTCATACCTGCATCGCTACTGTACAGTACGAGCATTCAGCATGGTTCATACCTGCATCGCTGGACAGGCATTCAGCATGTGGATTCATACCTGCATAGCTACTGTACAGTACAGGCATTCAGCATGGGTTCATACCTGCATAGCTACTGTACAGAACAGGCATTCAGCATGTGGTTCATACCTGCATCGCTACTGTACAGTACAGCATAGCTACTGTACAGTACAGGCATTCAGCATGTGGTTCATACCTGCATAGCTACTGTACAGAACAGGCATTCAGCATGTGGTTTCATACCTGTATCACTACTGTACAGTACAGGCATTCAGCATGTGGATTTCATACCTGCATAGCTACTGTACAGTGCATCGCTACTGTACAGCATTCAGCATGTGGATTCATACCTGCATAGCTACTGTACAGAACAGGCATTCAGCATGTGGATTTCATACCTGTATCGCTACTGTACAGAACAGGCATTCAGCATGTGGATTTCATACCTGCATCGCTACTGTACAGTACGAGCATTCAGCATGTGGATTCATACCTGCATAGCTACTGTACAGTACAGGCATTCAGCATGTGGATTTCATACCTGCATAGCTACTGTACAGAACAGGCATTCAGCATGTGGATTCATACCTGCATAGCTACTGTACAGAACAGGCATTCAGCATGTGGATTTCATACCTGTATCGCTACTGTACAGAACAGGCATTCAGCATGTGGATTTCATACCTGCATCGCTACTGTACAGTACGAGCATTCAGCATGTGGATTTCATACCTGCATAGCTACTGTACAGTTCAGCATGGCATTCACTGTACAGTTCATTCACCTGCATAGCTACTGTACAGAACAGGCATTCAGCATGTGGTTTCATACCTGCATAGCTACTGTACAGAACAGGCATTCAGCATGTGGTTCATACCTGCATAGCTACTGTACAGAACAGGGCATTCAGCATGTGGGCATTTCATACCTGCATAGCTGCTGTACAGTACGAGCATTCAGCATGTGGTTCATACCTGCATTCTGTACAGCATTCAGCATGGTTCATACCTGCATAGCTACTGTACAGAACATTCAGCATTCAGCATGTGGATTCATACCTGCATACCTGCTACTGTACAGTACAGGCATTCAGCATGTGGTTCATACCTGCATAGCTACTGTACAGAACAGGCATTCAGCATGTGGATTCATACCTGCATAGCTACTGTACAGAACAGGCATTCAGCATGTGGATTCATACCTGCATCGCTACTGTACAGTACAGGCATTCAGCATGTGGATTTCAGCATGTGGATTCATACCTCATACCATGCATGTGGATTTCATACCTGCATACTGTACAGTACAGGCATTCAGCATGTGGTTCATGCCTGCATAGCTACTGTACAGTACAGGCATTCAGCATGTGGATTTCATACTTCATACCTGCATAGCTACTGTACAGAACAGGCATTCAGCATGTGGATTTCATGTGCATAGCTACTGTACAGTACGAGCATTCAGCATGTGGATTCATACCTGCATAGCTACTGTACAGAACAGGCATTCAGCATGTGGATTCATACCTGCATAGCTACTGTACAGTACAGGCATTCAGCATGTGGTTTCATACCTGCATAGCTACTGTACAGTACAGGCATTCAGCATGTGGTTCATACCTGCATTCATACCTGCATCGCTGGTTCACTGTACTGTGTACAGTACAGGCATTCAGCATGTGGATTCATACCTGCATAGCTACTGTACAGAACAGGCATTCAGCTGGTGGATTCATACCTGCATCGCTACTGTACAGTACGGGCATTCAGCATTCATACCTGCATAGTACTGTATTCAGCTGGTGGATTCATTCATAGCTACTGTACAGTACGCATTCAAGCATTCAGCTGTTCATACCTGCATAGCTACTGGCATTTCAGCATGTGGTTTCATACCTGCATAGCTACTGTACAGTACAGGCATTCAGCATGTGGATTCATACCTGCATAGCTACTGTACAGAACAGGCATTCAGCATGTGGATTTCATACCTGCATAGCTACTGTACAGTACAGGCATTCAGCATGTGGTTTCATACCTGCATCGCTACTGTACAGTACAGGCATTCAGCATACTGTACAGTACAGGCATTCATACCTGCATAGCTACTGTACAGGCACAGGCATTCAGCATGTACAGTATTCATACATACCTGCATGTACAGTAGCTTCAGCATGTGGTTTCATACCTGCATAGCTACTGTACACAGGCATTCAGCATGTGGATTTCATACCTGCATAGCTACTGTACAGTACAGGCATTCAGCATGTGGATTTCATACCGTGACCCACGCTGTATAGAAACGGGAGATGAGGAAACTTCACACTGAATGGTCAACATGTTTTAATCTGTAGTTTGTAGTAAAGTCTGATCAAGTCACCAAATGAGAATATTTAAGTAATGGGGTGATTGTTTAATTATTGTTAAATTACTTTACTATGTTGACTCTAAACTGACTCTTTTGGCTGTAGGAGTAAGTTAAGGGGAAGCAGACAAGTCTTGCAAAACTGGGTCTCTCATAGAGATGTTAGTCTTGAGATCCCAGTGTGAGAGCGCATGAGAGTGGTGTGTGACAGGGCTCCACCTACACGCGTCAACACATGGCACACACCCTGCTCCCAGTACATCTCAGCTGGATTTATTACTTTTGTAAAAGAATCGCCCTCACCGCGGTTCGTTGCCCCTTTGAAAAACACTGACCCAACACAGAAATGGATTTTTGAAGCGCGGTTGCGCTATTTTTAATGAAACAAAAACAAAAATAAACAAAACAAACACCTAGCTCTTCTTTGAGCAATAACTAAAACAAGACAGGAACCTAAACTGAAAACAGGACAGCTAAGCTGTTTACCTGTAACAAAACAAAACAAACAAAACAGCACACACACAAAAAGGATTCACTCTACCTTTTTCATTTTTTTAAATTACAGCTGTACCCACACACCAGCACAGTTGGGCTTCTACCCTCTTCAGCAGCCGCCCAGAGCAGACTGACTGCTCTCCTTTTAAACCCTGCACCTGGCTCCAATTTTCAATAGTAGCCAGGTGCAGGTAATGATTAATAATAAAACAATTAAACAAAACAATTAACAAGACAAATGTGCATTCCGCACATGTTTTTTCTGCAGAGAGGTTTTAACCCCTCTGCCATCTCACACATCCCCCCCCATGTCTTTTCAAGACACCGGCCATACAACGGCCACCTCCCTCCACCCTTAAAAGACCACCCACCCTCAAGTCCACAAATGTCAATTTTCGCCCTCTTCCACGGGCGGGCATGAGGGTGGGTTGGTCCCAGCGTTTCCAGGGAGGGACCCAGGACCGGCAAGGAGGGACCCAGACGGCTTGTCCAGGGCGACCATAGCGCGGACCGGTGACCGGGAGCCAGGACTGGCAGGCAGAGGCGTGCGCCTGTGGACCTGCGCAGCGACCTATGGAATCCCAGGTGGAGCGCAGCACGATGCAAGGGGAGTGGAGCAATCAGCAGGGGGAACACTAGTGACCTCTGCCCCTTAAAATAGCGACGTCTGCCTCTTGCGCAGCGACGTCTGGGATTCCAGGGGGAGTGGAGTAAGGGACCAGGTAGCGACTGTGCCTGGCAGTGCTGCGACCTGGGAGCAAGGTCCAGCGCAGGGGAGGTCTGGGCATTCGGCCAGGTGTCCACGATGGCGGGACTGGGGACCTCCCTCAGCAACGCCGGACTCCCTTGCATGGATGATGGTTCTGGAAGAGGCTCCTCCCCTCTGGGCTCTGGTAACAGCAGCTCCACCCCCTCTGGCTCTTGGGACGGTAGCTCCACCCCTCTGGCTCTCGGACGGTAGCTCCACCCCCTCTGGCTCTCGGGACGGTAGCTCCACCCCCTCTGGCTCTCGGGACGGTAGCTCCACCCCCTCTGGCTCTCGGGACGGTAGCTCCACCCCCTCTGGCTCTCGGGACGACAGCTCCCACTTTTGTAGCAGGAGCTCCAGTTCGGTTGGCTCCCGCTCCGGTATTATCCACGGGGCCAACCCCAGCTCTTGTGTCTGCCTCTCCATCTTCCTTGTCTGCTCCTCCTGAGCAGCGGTGTTTTTATTAATCCTCTCTATTAAATCTTTAAAATCCATTTTTGGGTCTCCAGGGGCGCCCACACTCGCTGCCACCATATGTAAAAGAATCGCCCTCACCGCGGTTCGTTGCCCCTTTGAAAAACACTGACCCAACACAGAAATGGATTTTTGAAGCGCGGTTGCGCTATTTTTAATGAAACAAAAACAAAAACAAACAAAACAAACACCTAGCTCTCTTTGAGCAATAACTAAACAAAACAGGACCCTAACTAAAAACAGGACAGCTAAGCTGTTTACCTGTAAAAAAAACAAAACAAACAAAACAGCACACACAACAAAAAAGGATTCACTCTACCTTTTTCATTTTTTTAAATTACAGCTGTACCCACACACCAGCACAGTTGGGCTTCTACCCTCTTCAGCAGCCGCCCAGAGCAGACTGACTGCTCTCCTTTTAAACCCTGCACCTGGCTCCAATTTTCAATAGTAGCCAGGTGCAGGTAATGATTAATAATAAAACAATTAAACAAAAACAATTAAACAATTAAACAAAACAATTAACAAGACAAATGTGCATTCCGAGGTTTTAACCCCTTCCTGCCATCTCACACTTTCTAAATCAAGCATGCATTCTTCTGTTATTGTTTATGTATTTCTTAACAGACGTCCTTATCCAGGGCGACTTACAATTGTTACAAAATAGCACAATACAAAGTATCACATTACAGAATATCACATTGGAAAATATCACATTGGAAAATATCACATTACAAAGTATCACATTACAGAATATCACATTGGAAAATATCACATTACAAAGTATCACATTACAGAATATCACATTGGAAAATATCACATTACAAAGTATCACATTACAGAATATCACAATACAAAATATCATATTGGAAAATATCACATTGGAAAATATCACATTACAAAGTATCACATTACAGAATATCACATTGGAAAATATCACATTACAGATAAGAGCAGCTATAAAGTACAATAAAATCATAGAAAATAAGATCAGCTTCAAATAAGAGCAAAATAAAGAATACAGTAAATAATTACATTTAAGAGCGAGTTTGACTAAGAGCAGTTAAACTAATAGTAAAAATATTTGCTTATAAGAGTAAAGTCTGTTAAGAGCACATAGTAAATACGATCGATGGATGAGAACGATTTCAAATAAGAGCAATTACAAAAAACGTGAATACAGATACCTATAAAAGTAAAATCAAATATATGATACAGGAAGTAGTTATAATTAAGAGCAGTAGTAGAATACAGCATAGTGTGGAGCAGTTCAGTGCAAGTGCAAGCTGATGTAAGTACTGATACAAATGGGTGCCATATAGTCCAGTATAGTCGAGAGTTGTGAGGTTTACAGATGCTGTCTGAACAGGTGTGTCTTGAGGAGGCGCCAGAAGGTGGTCAGGGACTGAGCAGTCCTGATATCCGTGGGTAGGTCGTTCCACCACTGAGGGGCAAGGGAGGAGAAGGCGTGGGCTCTGGAAGCGGGGGAGCGGAGGGAGGGGTATAGCTAATCTGCCAGTGATGGGGGAGCTGAGGGGGCAAGAGGGGGTGTAGGGAGAAATGATAGGAGTTAGGAGGGTGCAGAAAGGTCAAGGCAGCGATAGGCGAGAGCAAAAGTTTTGAATTGGAAGCGAGCAGCGATAGGGAGCCAGTGCAGAATAACAGAATACCCAGTAAGTCAGGCATATAACATTGTCTGTTTCTCTATTTCTTTCAGATGCACAATTTCTTTAAGCAAAGATGTCCAAATTGAGATGAGTCATATATATGATAGTGCCTAAGCTGGCTGACTGCAGGGACACCCTTCCCAGGTACCTGCTCTGCTGTGTGGAGTGCTGCTATTATTCTAGACTGGAGAGGTCTGCAGTGCTCAGACAACTCAACTCACAGCATACTGATTATAAAACATATTGCAGACAAATCTTTTATGAGTAGTTTGCTTTATGCGCTGTACAGTAATGTGACAGGGTGGATGCAGTGTACAGTACTGTACAAACTGCTGCCTCAGTCTGCTCAAGCAGCACGCCGCTGTACAGTAATGTGACAGGGTGGATGCAGTGTACAGTATTGTAAAAACTGTAACAGGGCGGGTCAAGACCAAGTCCTCTGGTACTGGACTAGGAACTGAGTCATGACTTTGCACCAAGTCGGAACAGTATGGTACTGAGATGGAACCGGGTAGTACCAGGACGGTGCCGGGTCGGTTCAGTACCGGTTCAGTGCCTTAGCACTGTGTCGGTACTGTATGTTACCCTCTATACGGTACGGGACCCTCGGTACAGGACCCTCGGTATGGTACCCTCGGTATGCTACAGGACCCTCGGTACAGGACCCTCAGTATGGTACCCTTGGTATGCTACGGGACCCTCGGTATGGTACGGGACCCTCGCTATGGTACGAGACCCTCGGTACGGGACCCTCGGTATGGTACGAGACCCTCGGTACGGTATCCTCGGTATGGTACCCTCGGTATGGTACGGGACCCTCGGTATGCTACGGGATGCTCGGTATGCTACGGGACCCTCGGTATGGTACGGGACCCTCGGTATGCTACCCTCGGTATGGTACGGGATCCTCGGTATGGTACGGGACCCTCGGTACGGTACGGGACCCTCGGTACAGGACCCTCGGTATGGTACCCTCGGTATGCTACGGGACCCTCGGTATGGTACCCTCGGTATGCTACGGAACCCTCGGTATGGTACGGGACCCTCGGTATGGTACCCTCGGTATGCTACGGAACCCTCGGTATGGTACGGGACCCTTGGTATGGTACCCTCGGTATGGTACGGGATCCTCGGTATGGTACCCTCGGTATGGTACGGCACCCTCGGTATGGTATCCTCGGTATGGTATGGGATCCTCGGTATGGTATGGGACCCTCGGTATGGTACCCTCGGTAGGTACGGAATCTCCGTGCGGTGCAGGACCCCTCGGTATGGTACGGGACCCTCGGTATGGTACGAGACCCTCGGTATGGTACCCTCGGTATCGTACGGGACCCTCGGTACAGGACCCTCGGTATGGTACCCTCGGTATGCTATGGGACCCTCGGTATGAGGGCAGGACCCTCGGTGGTGCGGGATCCTCGGTATGGTACCCTCGGTATGGTATGGGATCCTATGGTATCCTCGGTATGCTATGGGACCCTCGGTATGGTACCCTCGGTATGGTACGGGACCCTCAGTATGGTACCCTCGGTATGGTATGGGATCCTCGGTATGGTATCCTCGGTATGGTACGGGACCCTCGGTATGGTACCCTCGGTATGGTACGGGACCCTCAGTATGGTACCCTCGGTATGGTACCCTCGGTATGGTACGGGACCCTCAGTATGGTACCCTCGGTATGGTACGGGACCCTCGGTATGGTATCCTCGGTATGGTATGGGATCCTCGGTATGGTACGGGACCCTCGGAATGGTACGGGACCCTCGGTACGGTACGGGACCCTCGGTACAGGACCCTCGGTATGGTACCCTCGGTATGGTACGAGACCCTCGGTACGGTATCCTCGGTATGGTATGGATCCTCGGTATGGTACCCTCGGTATGGTACGGGATCCTCGGTACGGTACGGGACCCTCGGTATGGTATGGGATCCTCGGTACGGTACGGGACCCTCGGTATGGTATGGTACCCTCGGTACGGTACGGGACCCTCGGTATGGTACCCTCGGTATGGTACGGGACCCTCGGTACGGTACCCTCAGTATAGTATGGTACCCTCGGTATGGTACGGGCCTCTAGGTATGGTACGGGAACCTTTTTACAGTACCCTTGGTATGGTACAGTACCCTCGGTATGGTACGGGACCCTCGGTTGGTACAGTACCCTCGGTATGGTACGGGACCCTTGGTACAGTACCCTCGGTATGGTACGGTACCCTCGGTATGGTACGGGACCCTCGGTATGGTACCCTCAGTATGGTACGGGACCCTTTTTACAGTACCCTCGGTATGGTACGGGACCCTCGGTATGGTGTGGTAACCTTGTTCACTGTTCGGTACTGGTACCGGGTCGGGACCTACATGTCTACTCTGTTTGTGATACTGCAAAAAGCAGTATACAGGAATGTCCATCTACATAGCTTCTGGCAAACCCAAACAGTCCTAATGCATACATGCCTTCGTAATGGTGCTGTAAGCAGTCACCAAGACAGCAACGAGATACAGTAGAGACTGCAAGCAATCTGCGCCGAAACGCGTATCTCGGTCAATGCACAGCTGCTGTGTTCGTGTTTCTGCAAAAAAAAGACAGGAAAAACACACAAGAGAAAGAACTTTCTCACAGAAAACAGTAATCACACAATTACAGTTCAAATAATAATAAAATAGTTTACAAAACAAAACTTTTATTTTAAACTCCAGTCGGAGCTAAGCAGCCTGTGAAGAGAGCAGAAGTCAAGCTGCTTGGTCCCTGGGAAGGGGCGACAGGACCTGCTGGCTTCACACCGAGCACTATGTGCAAAAATTATGTGTAATTAGTAAACTAATACAACGTCCAAAGATGATCGCATTTAATAGTGTAATACACATGCCTGCGACACAGGCACTAGCGCGCAGCTTTGGTATATCTATTCAGGTTTCGGGGTCTTTAGGAGGTAAACACCCATTTGGTTACACTTCGTACAGGAAAGGGAGCAGCATTTTTATGTTTAATAGTAGTTCCTGATTACAGTCTTTGTTTTTTGTGATTCATAATTAGTTGATATGTTGCGTGTAGGGTGTCTCCTCTTATAACAGAGATTATTTTGCACAGTTTAGTAGACAGAACCCAAACTGCAGGAGAGGTAATCTGTTATATCATTAAGAGACACCCTACACACAACGTATTGACTTACAATAAGGTGACTTTTTCACGCTGTAGATGTAGTTTAAACTCGTGCCTTTTCATTTCCTGTGCTGCGGGTCAGGCTAGTCCTGAGTCCTGCAGGCCTTGTCACAACACCGAATGAGTAAGAAACCCCTTTCAGCATGATTAGAGGGAGCTAGCTTTTAAAAGAGTGCGCTCCATTGTCATTGTATGCAGTGTACCCAGGCTCCTGGTGTGGATGGCAAACAGCTGGGCTTTGTGTGTATCTGCAGTCAGAACGGCTGGAGGCTGCATGTAAAGAAAGGGTACACACAGCCCCAGACACCTCAGAGCTGTGGTGATGTGATCCAGCTGAATATACCCTTTGTCTACAGTGGAGAGCAGAGGCCTGGGAAAGCGAGAGGGACCGCTGTGTTGTCTGTGCATGACATCATGATAATATGATGCCAGCCAAGCCCAGGAAAGGCTCAGTTCTTAAACAGGAACGGAGCTGTTTAACGGGAAATGATTTGCAGAGGTATACAGGTTTACTGTGCACAGGAGATTGGATGACAAAGTGGTGGTTTGTGGGGTGATGAATAGAACAAGATACATCTACTATGAATTACTATCATTGTGTAGGTCTCACAGGTTTACATACACTTCACTGCTATATTTGCTTTGTAATGGCATTTTGCTCGAAACTCGGAGAATGTATTGCCGGCTCCTTCAAGATATTTCAATGCTGCCCTTCTGCTTATTCCTCACATTGTACTTCAAGAGGTCACATGACGGCATACAGAGCCCATTGTAGAGTTTACCAGAGTGTGTGTGTGTGTTTATACAGGACAGGGTGAGAGCTGCGTGTGTTTATACAGGACAGTGTGAGAGCTGCGTGTGTTTATACAGGACAGAGTGAGAGCTGGGTGTGTTTATACAGGACAGGGTGAGAGCTGGGTGTGTTTATACAGGACAGTGTGAGAGCTGTGTGTGTTTATACAGGACAGAGTGAGAGCTGGGTGTGTTTATACAGGACAGTGTGAGAGCTGCGTGTGTTTATACAGGACAGTGTGAGAGCTGTGTGTGTTTATACAGGACAGGGTGAGAGCTGCATGTGTTTATACAGGACAGTGTGAGAGCTGTGTGTGTTTATACAGGACAGTGTGAGAGCTGTGTGTGTTTATACAGGACAGCGTGAGAGCTGTGTGTGTTTATACAGGACAGTGTGAGAGCTGTGTGTGTTTATACAGGACAGTGTGAGAGCTGCGTGTGTTTATACAGGACAGGGTGAGAGCTGTGTGTGTTTATACAGGACAGTGTGAGAGCTGTGTGTGTTTATACAGGACAGTGTGAGAGCTGGGTGTGTTTATACAGGACAGAGTGAGAGCTGTGTGTGTTTATACAGGACAGCGTGAGAGCTGTGTGTGTTTATACAGGACAGCGTGAGAGCTGCGTGTGTTTATACAGGACATTGTGAGAGCTGTGTGTGTTTATACAGGACAGGGTGAGAGCTGGGTGTGTTTATACAGGACAGCGTGAGAGCTGTGTGTGTTTATACAGGACAGTGTGAGAGCTGTGTGTGTTTATACAGGACAGGGTGAGAGCTGGGTGTGTTTATACAGGACAGCGTGAGAGCTGCGTGTGTTTATACAGGACAGCGTGAGAGCTGCGTGTGTTTATACAGGACAGCGTGAGAGCTGCGTGTGTTTATACAGGACAGCGTGAGAGCTGCGTGTGTTTATACAGGACAGTGTGAGAGCTGTGTGTGTTTATACAGGACAGTGTGAGAGCTGTGTGTGTTTATACAGGACAGTGTGAGAGCTGTGTGTGTTTATACAGGACAGTGTGAGAGCTGTGTGTGTTTATACAGGACAGTGTGAGAGCTGCGTGTGTTTATACAGGACAGTGAGTGGACAGTGTGAGCTGCATGTGTGTTTATACAGGACAGAGTGAGAGCTGCATGTGTGTTTATACAGGACAGCGTGAGAGCTGTGTGTGTTTATACAGGACAGCGTGAGAGCTGCATGTGTGTTTATACAGGACAGTGTGAGAGCTGGGTGTGTTTATACAGGACAGGGTGAGAGCTGGGTGTGTTTATACAGGACAGGGTGAGAGCTGGGTGTGTTTATACAGGACAGGGTGAGAGCTGCGTGTGTTTATACAGGACAGTGTGAGAGCTGTGTGTGTTTATACAGGACAGGGTGAGAGCTGCATGTGTGTTTATACAGGACAGAGTGAGAGCTGCATGTGTGTTTATACAGGACAGCGTGAGAGCTGCATGTGTGTTTATACAGGACAGCGTGAGAGCTGCGTGTGTTTATACAGGACAGTGTGAGAGCTGTGTGTGTTTATACAGGACAGGGTGAGAGCTGTGTGTGTTTATACAGGACAGCGTGAGAGCTGCATGTGTGTTTATACAGGACAGTGTGAGAGCTGCGTGTGTTTATACAGGACAGTGTGAGAGCTGCGTGTGTTTATACAGGACAGTGTGAGAGCTGTGTGTGTTTATACAGGACAGGGTGAGAGCTGTGTGTGTTTATACAGGACAGTGTGAGAGCTGTGTGTGTTTATACAGGACAGGGTGAGAGCTGTGTGTGTTTATACAGGACAGCGTGAGAGCTGTGTGTGTTTATACAGGACAGCGTGAGAGCTGTGTGTGTTTATACAGGACAGTGTGAGAGCTGTGTGTGTTTATACAGGACAGTGTGAGAGCTGCGTGTGTTTATACAGGACAGTGTGAGAGCTGGATGTGTTTATACAGGACAGTGTGAGAGCTGTGTGTGTTTATACAGGACAGCGTGAGAGCTGTGTGTGTTTATACAGGACAGTGTGAGAGCTGCGTGTGTTTATACAGGACAGTGTGAGAGCTGGGTGTGTTTATACAGCATACTGGTGACACCTTATCAGGTAAGACTCACTGGTATTATTATTATTCACGGAAATCGAAAGGAACTCTACAAACATCCTATTTTAACAGTGTATTGCACTGTTTTTTTTCCCATATAATTACCAAGGTTACATTTCCGATATGCAGAAGACATGACTCATGAACCCTTACTTCTTACCATTTGGTTTTACCATTGAATTGATGATTTGGTGTTCTGGGTGAACTGGCTAGACTCAAACGAACCACACTTAAGACAGGTCAGGCTTCACATCCTTTATTTGATAATGCTTCATGGAAGTTACAAAAGATATTTCAGATTTCATTTCAAAATTCATCTCCACAAACCATCTCACAACATACCTCTTTCTTTCTACGTGGCGTTTAATAAAAATATAAAACGTGCCATTGCCTTCCAGAAAATATAATACATGTAGTCTTCATTTCATACTCCGATCCCGTCAGCATTCGCCTTTCCCAGTCCTGCTTCGTACTCTTACAAACCAACTCCAAATATGCAACCTTGAACTACACAGGAAGCATTGCCAAATAACCACAACCCTCTTACACCAAGTGTACAAACTAGAAACACACAAAGTCCTGAAGAATACAATTAGACAATACTTAAAAAAATAAGAAAGGAATATACATTGTTTCATAAGGATTACCCTGCGCCACACTGATCCCTTAATGCAAGTGACCTCGCTGTATTTACAAAGCAGAATGACACAAACATTCTATATTATGAGATTTAAAAAATACAAATAAAAAACGACTTTTTTGGCAATAATTTAGCAGTTACATTTCTGCTATGAAGGTTCTGTCCGTCTCATGTAAAAGTGATTCATTGTGGCATCAGACATTCTTTTTGATCACATTAAGGCCTTTTTGATGTAACTGGGCTGGAAACGGTGTCGCTGGTATTGAGTCTCGCAGACTACAGTTTAAACCAACACTCCCAGGTCCTTTCTCAGTATCTTTCTGTCTGCAACAGTGTGCCTGTAATATTAGCGTGTGCTGTAAGACTCTTTTCCGTCCTCTTTTTATTTTGAATGGAACAGCAGCTCAGTGTTGCAGACAGACACAGCCCTCTGGAATAACCCGCTTCAGTTATCATGGGTTTACAGCGGCAGAACACACAGCCAGGGCCTGGCACAACAGGATGGGGCTTTTCACTTTTAGTAACATTCATGGTCCACAGTATTCAGAAGAGTAACTCTTTCCGCATCAGCTTATTCTGATATTAAGTAAATATCCTTTTCCAAAATTCCCATCTCCTCCCTCCTATATTTGACAAATGTACAATATAATGCCACATCTCCATCTGATTTTAGACCAGTCCTGTTTGTTTCCATTGGCAGCAGACAGACTGAGCCCAAACCAGTCTGATCCCCAGTGAGGATGGCAGACTGGCACAAATGGGTCCTGCCAGCCCGCACTGACGAAAGAAGATCCCTAATTAGTATACAATGCAAAGGACCCTCGAGGAAATGCAGAAAAGAAGCACAAAGCGCTGTCAGTTATTTAATCTATCTGGAAATACTGCAGGCAGGTAAAGGAACGACTGCAGACTGCAAATGAAACCAGCAGCAGATGCTACAGCCTGGGTTTGTGCAGCACATGGGAACCTGACACAACAATACCTTTCAAACCCTAATGATCACACTGAGAGGTTAGCGAAGCCCAGCTGGTACTCTGCCTGGTCAGCAGAGCTCTGACCCTCTCCATCCCTGCGCAGGCTAACAGTACTGAAGTAAATGCACACACACAATGCATAATGCCAAGGCCTGCACACAGACTGGCTTGTGATCCCGTTTGCTCTTCTGATTGTCCGAAACATTCTGTTGGTCATCAACAGGACTTGTAAACATTCTATTATATCTATCCTAAATAAATAGTTTTTTTGTTGTTTCTATTATCTCATTGATTGAACAGTAGTACTAAATTGGAGCCAGCATTTGGCTATGCACCTTCTCTGACACCACGATTGGGCTCCCGTGATGGAGCACGAGGCCACCTGACTGTATTTGTAACCGCCCTGAATTTGGCAGCCAAGAAAACAGAGTTTTCCAGCAGGATTGCAATGACAGCTTTCTGGTCAAGTATCTCCATCTACCACGAAAGGTTACACAGGACTAGACACAGATATTCAGACACAACTGGCCATTACAGTACTACAGTCACAAAACTGCTGGTGTCGTCACGAGAAATAAAAAGTGCTTCTCCAAACTGCTCCTTCTCAATGCCACCCCCCACCCCCACCCTGTGGAATTCCAATACTGTACAGGTTGAAGACGTGACACACACGACACAGTGTTTCTGTTTGCTTCCCCTCCTGCCCCCCAGAGCTCAGACGTTGCTCTCCAGAGGTTTGCTGTGTTGATCTGTTTGTTCCATCTGTTCACAGTCTGCGCTCATCTCGCTGGTGTCCATGCTGCAGTCTGACTCACTGCCTGAGTGGTCCATTTGGTCAGACTTTGGTATTTCCTGCGATGTTTTGCTGCTGTTGCTTCCCCCCGGGGAGAGGAGGGGCTGTGGGTTTGGGTACCTGCCCCCACAGAGTCCCGGAGAGGCTGTGAGTCTGGGGACTGGCCCCCCACAGAGTCCCCGCAGGCCCGCAGCACCGCGTCCTTGGCCTGCCGAATACAGTTGAGCCACTGCTGCTTGTTGAAGCTGTCGTTGGCCTGCAGCAGGTGGGCTTGCAGCTGGGAGCCGCTCCTGAAGGTCACCCGGAGGAAGTTTTTAGCTGCAAAAAATATATATAAAAATGTTGGGGCTGCAGTTCAAAATCTACTATCTTTCTACTTATCTGAAAACAACTCGACTGTCACACATCTGCGATATGTACAGGCAACACAATTCAGTGTCAAAGGCTGTGTTCTTGTAAGGTCTGCTTCAGAAAACATTGAAGGCAGTACAGTATAGTACCTTATGTTCAATATAATCTGTTATATCCTTATTTAGAAGCGATGCACTGCTTCTGAAACTGAAAATGCAGTCAAATACTCTCCAGCTGCTACAAATTTCTGTTATCTCCTCTGAAGTCTAAATGATGTTAGATTATATCGATGAATTAATTTTACATGATTGTAAAAACCTAACCATATTAATAAGGCAATGTGAAGTTGCCATTCTTACTGTGACACAGCATGAGAGAGGTGGTTGTGTTTAGCATGGCAGTGCAGAGGTTGAGAGGTGGTTGTGTTTAGCATGGCAGTGCAGAGGTTGAGATGGTTGTGTTTAGCATGGCAGTGCAGAGGTTCAGAGATGGTTGTGTTTAGCATGGCAGTGCAGAGGTTGAGAGGTGGTTGTGTTTAGCATGGCAGTGCAGAGGTTGAGATGGTTGTGTTTAGCATGGCAGTGCAGAGGTTGAGAGGTGGTTGTGTTTAGCATGGCAGTGCAGAGGTTGAGAGATGGTTGTGTTTAGCATGGCAGTGCAGAGGTTGAGAGATGGTTGTGTTTAGCATGGCAGTGCAGAGGTTGAGAGGTGGTTGTGTTTAGCATGGCAGTGCAGAGGTTGAGATGGTTGTGTTTAGCATGGCAGTGCAGAGGTTGAGATGGTTGTGTTTAGCATGGCAGTGCAGAGGTTGAGAGGTGGTTGTGTTTAGCATGGCAGTGCAGAGGTTGAGAGGTGGTTGTGTTTAGCATGGCAGTGCAGAGGTTGAGAGGTGGTTGTGTTTAGCATGGCAGTGCAGAGGTTGAGAGGTGGTTGTGTTTAGCATGGCAGTGCAGAGGTTGAGATGGTTGTGTTTAGCATGGCAGTGCAGAGGTTGAGAGGTGGTTGTGTTCAGCATGGCAGTGCAGAGGTTGAGAGGTGGTTGTGTTTAGCATGGCAGTGCAGAGGTTGAGATGGTTGTGTTTAGCATGGCAGTGCAGAGGTTGAGATGGTTGTGTTTAGCATGGCAGTGCAGAGGTTGAGAGGTGGTTGTGTTTAGCATGGCAGTGCAGAGGTTGAGATGGTTGTGTTTAGCATGGCAGTGCAGAGGTTGAGATGGTTGTGTTGTGGCAGTTTAGCATGGCAGTGCAGAGGTTGAGAGGTGGTTGTGTTTAGCATGGCAGTGCAGAGGTTGAGAGGTGGTTGTGTTTAGCATGGCAGTGCAGAGGTTCAGAGATGGTTGTGTTTAGCATGGCAGTGCAGAGGTTGAGAGATGGTTGTGTTTAGCATGGCAGTGCAGAGGTTCAGAGATGGTTGTGTTTAGCATGGCAGTGCAGAGGTTGAGAGATGGTGGTTGTGTTTAGCATGGCAGTGCAGAGGTTGGTTTGTGTTTAGCATGGCAGTGCAGAGGTTGAGATGGTTGTGTTTAGCATGGCAGTGCAGAGGTTGAGAGGTGGTTGTGTTTAGCATGGCAGTGCAGAGGTTGAGAGGTGGTTGTGTTTAGCATGGCAGTGCAGAGGTTGAGAGGTGGTTGTGTTTAGCATGGCAGTGCAGAGGTTGAGAGGTTTGTTTTAGCATGGCAGTGCAGAGGTTGAGAGGTGGTTGTGTTTAGCATGGCAGTGCTAGGTTGAGAGATGGTTGTGTTTAGCATGGCAGCATGGCAGTGCAGAGGTTGAGAGGTGGTTGTGTTTAGCATGGCAGTGCAGAGGTTGAGAGGTTGTTGTGAGATGGTTGTGTGCAGAGGTTGAGAGGTGGTTGTGTTTAGCATGGCAGTGCAGAGGTTGAGAGGTTGGTTGTGTTTGAGAGGTGGTTGTGTTTAGCATGGCAGTGCAAGGTTGAGAGGTGGTTGTGTTGAGATGGTTGTGTTTAGCATGGCAGTGCAGAGGTTGAGAGGTGGTTGTGTTTAGCATGGCAGTGCAGAGGTTGAGAGATGGTTGTGTTTAGCATGGCAGTGCAGAGGTTGAGAGGTGGTTGTGTTTAGCATGGCAGTGCAGAGGTTCAGAGATGGTTGTGTTTAGCATGGCAGTGCAGAGGTTGAGAGATGGTTGTGTTTAGCATGGCAGTGCAGAGGTTGAGAGATGGTTGTGTTTAGCATGGCAGTGCAGAGGTTGAGATGGTTGTGTTTAGCATGGCAGTGCAGAGGTTGAGAGATGGTTGTGTTTAGCATGGCAGTGCAGAGGTTGAGAGGTGGTTGTGTTTAGCATGGCAGTGCAGAGGTTGAGATGGTTGTGTTTAGCATGGCAGTGCAGAGGTTGAGAGATGGTTGTGTTTAGCATGGCAGTGCAGAGGTTCAGAGATGGTTGTGTTTAGCATGGCAGTGCAGAGGTTGAGAGGTGGTTGTGTTTAGCATGGCAGTGCAGAGGTTGAGAGATGGTTGTGTTTAGCATGGCAGTGCTAGGCTGAGAGATGGTTGTGTTTAGCATGGCAGTGCAGAGGTTGAGAGGTGGTTGTGTTTAGCATGGCAGTGCAGAGGTTGAGAGATGGTTGTGTTTAGCATGGCAGTGCAGAGGTTCAGAGATGGTTGTGTTTAGCATGGCAGTGCAGAGGTTGAGATGGTTGTGTTTAGCATGGCAGTGCAGAGGTTGAGAGATGGTTGTGTTTAGCATGGCAGTGCAGAGGTTGATTCTGACGGGATGACAATGGCTTGTCCAGGGCTACCCTTCGGCTGCTACTTACTTCTCTCATTGTTGCTGAAGGCCCCGCGGATTGATCCCCCCAGGCGGATCTCTCCGTCTTGCAGGTCCTCCCATGCTAGATCCTTCACAGGGATGGGCTGCCGGTAGAGCTGGAAACAGAGCTGCTCGTTCAGGGTGACGGCTCGCGTGAGAACCAGGACGTCTTGGAACAGGAACACGTGGAGTTTCTGAAGAAAACAAAAAAAAGAAGAAAAAGGACGTTAATTTTGCAAGCAAGAGATCAAGCAAAAAAAAATACATATATATGTGACAGAGTCCGGGGAAAGATTATAGAGGGTAGATATATAGGACCATGAATAACACGTAGCTTGTACCCTCTATAACAAATACAGAGGGAAATATGTAATCCTATGAGTTTTAAAGTAGGTAGCAGGACTACAGTCCCCCAAATGCCCGGAGGTTGGTAAACATGGCTAACCAGAAAGAAACACAGAGTTTCTTAATGCGGTGCACCTGTCAATAATTAAGGACACAGGTGTATATAAATAGGGCAAGGTGGATGGAGTCTGGTTGTCTCTGGAAAGGCTATGTCGTGTGTATAGACCTGCGGAAACTCCCAAGAAAAGGTATATTGAAACTTTGTTGGATTTGTGTTGTATATCGGGAAATGGCTTAGCCATCTGATATTTAGTTAAAAGAACACAAGTTTAGTTAGCACTCCAGAGTGGAGTTAGGACTTTGCTTGTTTGCTTGTTTTGTGTTACTGGGGTGTTCCCCTGTAAAAAGGATGCTGTGACAATAAATATACAGGCACTAAATATATATGCTATCGTGAGCTGTGTTTATTTACACCAGAAGGCAGTGGAAAAGATCCCGAAAGTGACCAAGCTTACCCCACCTTGTCACAAGATCTCTATATATCTATATCTCTATATATCTCTATATATCCCTATATCTATATCTATATCCATATATCTATATCTCTATATCTACAGCAGGCTCAGCTATTTGACTCCACTGATGCCAGACATTGTTTGTTCAGGTGATCAAGGTAGCACTGAAGATGTCATCGAGAAGTTTGTTTGTAAACCTATTATGTCACTTACCAGCAATTTAAACAGTGCGGGCACATACAACTAAACATATCCTTCTGAAAACAAGAACCAGGGGCCTTTTATAAAAGTAATCTTCAAAGAAACCTGATCAAAGCATGCCCCCCAGTTCACTGAAGGTCAAACCCAGGGACGATGACAGAGCTCTTTGATGTGGCCAAGTGAACAGCAGCAGACCTAAAGCTGCTACATGAAAGAGAGGCTGTTTGAAAGAGCAAGACTGTGGGGGGACCTTTTCATCATCCCCACCCCATCCCTGGCCAATGAGACCTCTTCAAACTGACAGAGGAGCAGCTTCCATCGCTGACATCACTCAATCAAGACCCTATGCTCAGAACCAGCTTCCATCGCTGACATCACTGAATCAAGACCCTGTGTTCAGAACCAGCTTCCATCGCTGACATCACTGAATCAAGACCCTGTGTTCAGAACCAGCTTCCATCGCTGACATCACTGAATCAAGACCCTGTGTTCAGAACCAGCTTCCATCGCTGACATCACTGAATCAAGACCCTGTGCTCAGAACCAGCTTCCATCGCTGACATCACTGAATCAAGACCCTGTGCTCAGAACCAGCTTCCATCGCTGACATCACTGAATCAAGACCCTGTGCTCAGAACCAGCTTCCATCGCTGACATCACTGAATCAAGACCCAGCTTCCACCGCTGACATCAGAACCAGCAGCTTCCACATCACTGAATCAAGACCCTGACCATCACTGAATCAAATCAAGACCCTGTGCTCAGAACCAGCTTCACTGAATCAAGACCCTGTGTTCTGAACCATCACTGAATCAAGACCCTGTGCTCAGAACCAGCTTCCATCTGACATCACTGAATCAAGACCCTCACTGAATCAAATCAAGACCCTGTGCTCAGAACCAGCTTCCATCATCACTGAATCAAGACCCTGTGCTCAGAACCAGCTTCCATCGCTGACATCACTCTGTTCAGCTCTCTCATCACTTCTGCAGGTATTTACTTTCCCCATGCATGTTTTATTTTTCATATTTAAGAAGGCTGTGGGCCCATGTTGATATATAAGCTCTCTATTTGGAAACAAACCCCTTTTTTCATTTCTGTTTTTCCAGTATGTAATTTAAAACATTCTGCTGTCTTTCATAACTTTAAACAGCCACTCAATTAAAGGATATTCCGTAGTACTAAAATAAACTTTGTGTGGGTTCTAAAACTCTCATTCCCAACCTGCCTTTGACTCATACTATTAAACAGCCAACTGACATGTCCAGAAGCCAGGCTCCTCACTGCTAGATGGACTGCATGTCCCCTTTGAACCTGCGATTATGAAGATGCAGTTGACCTCGGGAAGAACAAGTTGTTCAAAGGATTTTCAAGAGGAAGTGAATGAAAGGCTTGTTCTGTTTTACAATCACGATATCTCTCAGCATGTTGTGTGGTGCTTTTAAACCCAAGAATCTAACATTATTTCAGAAGGATGCTATGAGTGTGATGAACCTGACATTATTTCAGAAGGATGCTATGAGTGTGATGAACCTGACATTATTTCAGAAGGATGCTGTGATTATGATGAACCTGACATTATTTCAGAAGGATGCTATGAGTGTGATGAACCTGACATTATTTCAGAAGGATGCTATGAGTGTGATGAACCTGACATTATTTCAGAAGGATGCTATGAGTGTGATGAACCTGACATTATTTCAGAAGGATGCTATGAATGTGCTTGACGGCGAGACCCTTACAGCTCCTCTGTTGTTCTTCAGCTCCCCGTGGCAGCTCAGGACCCTGGAGTTCTCAATGAGAAGGTCCCTCTGGTTGTCCTCTGGGTAGACCAGCCTCTCCTTGTAATACTGGCACTCCGACTCCCCCGTTTTCACGTTGATCTCTGCCACGATTCCCTGAATGATGTTGATCTGAGGAGGAATTCAAAACAGGACTGTCAGGCGTGGCTAACAGAACAGAACAGAAGAGATCTTCAGTACTGCTGTTTTTAAAACGCTCGCAACCTCCACACTGTACAGCAGGGGTGCACACATCTGGTCCTGGAGGCCCCAAGTCTTTTATTGCATCATTACATAATAAACGCATGGAGACCTGGAAGGAGGTGAAATGGGTTCCGCACCTTGAGTCCCGCATTGTGCTCCCCTGCTAAACAGCATCTCTAATCTGTGTGTTCAAATGACGAAAAGCCAGGAACAGTAATAAAGGACTATTGTAAGTTTTTTTGATGGCCCATGCTGGGTCCTCTCAACTATTCATCATCAGGCAACCACTGAACCTCTGTCACTCCAGCAGTCTAGTGAGATCCGGAGTGACTGGGGCTGTCCAGTGGGACCGGGTCGGGTTTCCATCTCATAACGCTGCTAGTAATCCCTGCAGCTTCCCCTTAGCAGCCCTCAGAGGGCTCAGTGAAACAGATCCAGTTGCAAGACAAACAGCCTGCAATGAAATCCTCTTCAGCCAGGCTGGGGTAATGTGATAAGGTTCTCGGGTGCCAAACAATGTCTTTCTATTGTGATCTAGAAACTCAAACCCCACACACAAAGTGCGGCACGCAACTTTGATAGTTATATCCACCACTGTCAGGGAGGGAGTTCAATGAGGTATCTGTATCAGCTGTTGTTTTAGTTACAAAGTGACTTGTACAGCTGTACATTAAATGGAATTGCAGTTACAATGTACCCCCAATCCAAACATTACATTCAAATGAAGCTCTCAGACAGCAGGATGAAGACAGCCAGCTGCCTCAGTAAAGATGCCTTCATCTTCTCAAACTGATTTGAAGTGTAACGGTTCGTGCTGACTTTGTAAATCCAGAAAAATCACTGAAAGAGGACTTGTGCGGTTCAAAGAATAATAACCAATCAATTAAAAAGCTGCAATCTTTACTGAGGGTGTCCTGCAGATCCCAGGACATTATGAATAAAGCAAAGCCATAGCTTCAAAAAGGAATCAAGCAACTGTAGCAAGGAATTCAGTATCACTCACAATAGGACCTGCAGGGCTGCTTCCTGTAGGTAAGTTGTTTCTTGCTAGTTTTATGCAGTTATAGAAATGGTTTTATTTCTCAGATATTTGCCTTTGTGCTTGCTTCAGAATAGGACCTTTTGTGTAAAATGTAACAACAACCTTTCTAAAGTTTACTATAGTAAAAGCAACATGTAATAAAGCATAGGTAAGCATTGTAAAGCACAGAGAAGTGTGGTGAAGCATGGACAACTATGCATAGTATAACCATGGGAAAAGCACAAGAGAGGTTGTTTGTGATCCCTTCATCATATTATTGTTTTAACTGTCTACAACTAGCAAAGAGGGCTTGGAAAGTGAGACTTTCAGGGCTGCATCTAAGCTGCTTATTTGTACAGTTTTATCAGAAGACTGGGCTTTGCACTCTCTTGAGGCTGGGAGGCCCTGCTCTCAGTCAGCCTCCCTGCTCTCACACTCTAGAAGAGGGAGCCTCACCGCCTCGTCCAGGTGCTGCTGGTCTGTGTGCTCGTTGGCTGTGTGCTTCAGGATCTCTCGGAGCAGCAGCGGGTACTTCACCAGCCGGCTGCGCGGGAT
Organism: Huso huso; assembly: GCA_036884735.1. NCBI lineage: Eukaryota > Metazoa > Chordata > Actinopteri > Acipenseriformes > Acipenseridae > Huso > Huso huso. The sequence continues at coordinate 19,497,151 of CM072677.1, read as the reverse complement.
GTCCAGGAAGTTCCAGAGGTCCAGCTTGCGGCTGAAGGGCGACTCAAGGCAGCGTTGCAGGAAGTCGTGCACGCGGTGGTCCTGCTTCTTGTGGTCCAGCAGAGCCTTGGCCGCCACCTGGTTACTGCAGTATCTGTCGTAGGAGTTCAGACAGGGCAGCTGGAGAAGCAGGATGGATACAGGGTACTGTCAATACAGGGTGTGGGGGGGCACAGTGGTGCTGTTCATAAAAAGGCAAGAAATATAAATACAGAGTCATTCTACAGTCAGCCGAGACTAAGAAATACTGAGAAAGGGTATTAGTGACCGAGCACTGGATTTGGTAGGTAGAGATTATTACAACTTCCTACATGGCCAATGCTGCTGCGGCTCCAGGAGCTTATCACATTGCAGTGAGCTGTTTTGCAGCAGGCCTCTGTCTCCACTAATGTTGTGCACCCGGCCATGAAGACTGCAGTTGAAACAAACTGAAATTGCATTTTATAGCATATGGCTTGAAGCCTCAGTTTAACAATCTGGAGCACATCATGTGGCAACTCTACCTGCCTTATTCTCATTCTCTCTCTCTCTCTCTCTGTGACTAATACCTTTTCCTCATCATGGCTGTACAGTCCACAAGTAACTCTATAAGCACCCTTGTATAATTATTGAAATGTGAACGCGTGGTTTCCTGTTGTGTAAGTAACCCTCTAATCTTGACACCTCCCACGCTGGTTCATATTAAACCATTAATCAACATGACTTCATCCTCAACAGGCACTTCTTCCACAGTGTCATCGAACACCAAACCAAAGGCTCATCACTGAACACTGTAATAGCCTATCTAAACAAGCTGCTAGCACACTAGAAATCAGTAACTTCCCAGATTTAGCAATCACGTTAAAAAATAAGTTTATTCAAACTGTTTATCCCGTAAAACAATGTGATTCAGTACTCCCTCTGGTGGCATTGTAAACAACAAACACTCTTGTACAATTATTCCACTTTGAACGCATCTCTGCTGGTTGTGATGCCTAACAGTTAATCTACAAACACTCTGATGGTTCATCCCCAAACCAACTTCAACATCCACTTCAAAACACTCAAGCAGGACTGTCTGCCTCCACAGTGTCCCAAACAAACACAAACCAAAGGACAATCAAACTGAACACTGTAAAACACCTATCTAAACAAGGTGCTGCACCCCACAAACACAGGAACTTCCCAGATTTAGCAATCACATTAAAAAATAAGTTTATTCAAGCACTGTGATTCAGTTCCACAGGAGTAAACAAGCAAACTGCATCCCTCAAACACAGGATGGCATTGACAAGCAAACAGCAAACACAAACACTCTGCAAGAACATCCTACAACCAACTTCCAACATCCACTTTAAACAGGGAAGCAGGACTCCTCTGCTTTGAAGGACCTGTCTGTCTGCCTCCTCCTGCACCCCACAAACACAGGAGCGCTCGGACAAGCAAACTGCACCCCACAAACACAGGAGCGCTCGGACAAGCAAACTGCACCCCACAAACACAGGAGCGCTCGGACAAGCAAACTGCACCCCACAAACACAGGAGCGCTCGGACAAGCAAACTGCACCCCACAAACACAGGAGGATCGATTTCTCAGACAAGCAAACTGCACCCCCAAAACACAGGAAAGCTGGACAAACAAACTGTACCCCACAAACGCAGGAGCGCTTGGACAAGCAAACTGCAAGGAACACAGGAGCTACAAAAAGCACTTACAAACACAGGAGTCCCAATGCAAGAAACTAGATCTACACCATGTCTGCTTTATCAGGAACTGCACCCCACAAACACAGGAGCTGGCAGACAATGACTAGGGCAACAATATAAAAACACAACAGCGCAATAAAAGAAAAGATTGCTTCAACAAGTACAGCATTAAACACTATTGCATTATCACAATACCGTTCCTTAAAATAAGTATTTTCATTGAGTTATTAAGTAGGACGTGAACTGAACTGTACATGTGGTCACAAACCCTACAAACACAGGATGGCTCAGACAAGCAAACTGTACCCCAAAAATAAAGGACTGCATTTACCCTAGTCTATTTCTGTCTGTAACAAAAACACCAGGAGGTTCCTTTTTTCACGATTTAAATGATATCTGTACTTAGATCTGCCACCTTTCCGATCAATTGCTGTGAGCATGCAGATCGCAAGGTTCTGTGCTCTGTGGTACTGGACGCTATATTTTCAGAACACTGTACAACATTCTTAAATGTATTTGCTTATATGTAAACTGTCCTCATTATCCCAAAGGTGATAGTAACAACAGTAACTTATATGTAAACTGTCCTCATTTTCCCAAAGGTGATATTAACAAGGATGGAAATCGCTTGTTTGAGACATGTGGTTGCAATTAACTGGAGTGTAAACTATGGACATTGAAACTTATGGTAAGTGTTTTAAGAATAATTTTTGGTGCCATTGAAAAGCTACAGTTGAAAAGGTCATTGAGATTCCTCAAGTCATGTTAAAACCCACAGAAGGGTCTAATTTCTGGTGGGGTTATAGTTTCAGACTGAGATGAATAGCGTCTATTGAGAACAAAAGAAGCAGGTATTAAAGCAAGGCTGTGGCTGGACTTCTACAGCAGGATTGATTTATTTTTGATCTGCACATGTAAAGAGGTCCATTACATCTTAAAACAGCCTCAACAAGCTGTTCTTTTTGTTCTTGCCGCAGCGAGGTTAAACTAACCTCTGTTGTAATGCACAGGGGGCCTGTCAGAGCTGCAGTGAAACAGTTAACCCTGCACAGCCTCCCACTGGAGGGGAAGCCGCTGCTTCGTTAGGGGCCGTCCCATTGCAAACTTCACCACAGAGGCTGCTCTTCAGTGAGTTCAATTGTGGAATCTGGACTTGATGGGTCTTTAGAAAAACAGCTCAGCCCCTGAGTTATCGTTTGTTTGCCTTTTCTCTCCTGTTTCCTAATGCCGCAGGAACACCCCCCCCCCCCCCCGTTTCCATTACTGAGAAACAAATCAGCACTTCCAACCCCCCCGTTCCCATTACTGCAGAAAAAAAAAAAAATTCCCAACACGTCACAGCATGAACAGGTATTCATACCAATGAAATAGGCCCTTAATCATCTCATGGCCGCAAGGTCCAAAGTTTCCCATTGTTTTCACTTTGTAAAAAGCCAAAAGTTTTTAAAGTTTGCTTATTTAAAAACGATTAAAAAAAAAAGGGGAACTGAAGCACTATCCACATGGGTCTCTGTTGAAGTCAAAACTGGGTTAAATGCCCAGGATGTCACAGGGTGTTCTGCATTTGTGCTCACAGCCCTAGTACAGCTTACCACTGTCAATCAGTAAACTGCAAGGTGTTGATAAAAAAAAAGCCCAATAGGTTCCCCTGGCTGCACCATGCTGGCCTCTTACTGGGATCTAAAACCTTTGACCAGGGCTCAGGAGTGCTGCAACAAACAGATAGATTTACCTCTTCTTTCAACAAACAAAGACTTTTTTTTTTCCTTTAAAGTTCTAAACAAGTTAACCTGTTATCAACCATTAACAGCCTGTCTCCTGAGCAGGTTAACCATGTCTTGCAACCAGTGTATGGACTCCTGAGCAGGTTAACCAGCTCTTCAACCAGCCCCCAGTCTCCTGAGCAGGTTAACCAGCTCTTCAACCAGCCCTAACCTCCTGAGGGGGCAGATGGGGGATTTAAACAGCTCTTCCACCAGACCCCAGTCTCTAAACAGTGAGCAGGTTAACCAGCTCTTGAATTGCCCCCTGTAGCAGGTTAACCAGCTTTTACAAAAACCCCAGTCTCAAAAGCAGTTAACCAGCTCTTCCCCACCTGGTCTTGTTCAGTCCCCCCAGTCCATGGAAACCTGCTGCTGACCACCAGCTCTGACCAGTACACAGCCAGGGTGTTGATTGCTGGATTTTCCCTCAGGGCAGCTTGGGCCTGGTCTCTAACATGAGTTCACACATTCCTGCAGGCTGGGCTCAGCTGTTCACAGCTGTTTCCAATTGGGCTTTTCAATATCCCAAGTCTTTTGATTTGATTGTCAAACCTGTTGGTAAAATCTTCTTGCTTACTGCAAATGGGCAGACAGATCATGCTCTGATTAACAGTGTATGGATGACACACTTAAGGGGCTGCTGAGGGATGGTTTCTTTGAGGCATGCAATGCACCACCACCTGGGTTGGATGTGAGACTTTTAATGTCAGTGAACAGATGTATAGAAATGTCATTATGACAGTTTTCTTTCCTTTGGGGAAATCGAGCCCTGCAAAGATTCTTAAATGTCAGTCTGCTCTCGTGCAGTTCAGCTGTAGTGGCTGCAGACATTGAAGAATGAAAGGCTGGTTGTGAATGAGGAGTCCTGCTCTCATGCTATCAGGTGTGTCATTTCTCTATTACTATCATCAAATCATATTCAGTGTTATTAAGTTTGCCTTTTAAATTCCTCCAGGAGGCTGGGCTGCAGAGATTTAATTTGGGACTGCATTGAAACCCCCTGGAAATTATGGGCTCCCCATGGTGAATCACAGGCTGGGCTGCTCACAACCCCTTCGGGAGGCTGGGCTGCTGAAAACCCCCCTCTGACCTTTTCGTTCACCCCTCTCGAACACTGTCCACTGAGACACCTCTTTGAACCTCGGAGGCTTGGCTCACCCTGCTTAAAGAACTGTCCACTGAGACACCTCTCTGAGTGACCGGCTGACCCTGCTGAACACTGTCCACTGAGACACCTCTCTGAGAAATACTTTATGTAAGAAATGATTAGGATGAAAGCATTAGAACACTGTCCACCACTATCCGGTTTACACCTCTCGGAGCACAGACCCTGCTGAACACTGTCCACTGGGACAACCTCTTGCCAGACTGGTACAAACACAAAAAAACATGAACAACTGTCCACTGAGACACCCTCTGAGGAAAGTGGCTGACCCTGCCTGTCGGAACTGTTATAATCCGGCTTCTGAGTGACCGGCTTTGGAACGAGGACCCTGCTGAACATCTGTCCAAGAAACACTGCCTCAAAAGAGTGAGCCCTGAACCCTGGAACAACACTTTCCATGCTGAGACACCTCTCTGATTTACACAACTTTATGACCCTGGAAGAACACTGTCACTGTTACACCTCTGGTAGATCTTAAAACCCAGCTTTCACTGTCCACTGAGACACCTCTCTGAGTGACTGGCTGACCCTGCTGAACACTGTCCACTGAGACACCTCTCTGAGTGACCTGGCTGACCCTGTTATTCTGGAACACAAATGAACCCCTGGACATCCTGAGGAGGAACAGAAGAGCCCAATTTCCCAGCCAATGCAAACATTTCCAGACCTTTACCTAGCACTGGACACGTTTCACTGTTATCTGGTGATCTTAAAACATGCTTTAATTAGTCCACAGATATGCTGTTTAAAACAAAATGTCTCTACCTTCGTGCAGAGGGATGAGAGAGTCCAGAGTCCCGAATATCTGGTTGAGCTCGTGCTCTGTCATAATGGAGAGCTTCAGCATGGGGTCATGGTTGCCAGTGAAAAAACAGAAGAGTGACCCCCTTACCTAACCACTCAAACACAGAAACACTGAGATCTGTAAATGAAAACAGAAAACATTTCACCTACATGCTTTCACCAGTCAACAAAATGCTTCATCAACATGTTCTATTCAAGTGTATGCTGGAGTACAGTAATGTTTGCTTTTTTGCAATTTCAGTTGCACAGTCTGCACTGCTAAGTATTGGAAAATTGTTGAACTTAAAGAAAACCTGTTATGTAAATAAGAATATAGAGTTAACTAGAAAGGAATGGAAATCCGTCAGTTATGAATGATCAAAAAACGTTTCAAACAACAGTTTTGCTCTCATGTTTTATCCCGGGTGAATTTTCATGGCTATTATGAAGCTTCCCTTGCTTTTCCATACTTATCCAATGCATTTACCACTGAACAGCGCTGTCTTTATGTCTATTAGTGTCTTCCCCCAGTATGATTTATATTTATTAACATTACTACAATAAAATGAGATCCATGAAGAAGCAGCTGCTATTGAGATCCAGCACGGTTCAGACCATTCAAATCAAAGGAGCAACGGGGAAAAGGAAATGTGTTTTTAAACAAACGCAGAAGAGCCCTGCGTCTCTGAACTCTGAACTCTGCTCAGCAGTGGGGTAATAAGAGTTTGAGTTCTGGTGACTATTTAAGATTCTGTCAGAGACGTGGCCTGCAGCCTGCACCTGGTTTAACCCCACCCTGGGCTTTGTACTGGATGTGAGACCACCACACCCCTGGGATTTCTCAGACCCCCACCTCCCAGGACTCACCTTCTTATGATTTCAAGTCTTCAAAAAATGAATTCTCCCTGGGATAGTTCAAAGATTGCCTATGCATTTAAATAGTTTACCAAAAAACATTATATGTCTTCAAATAAGTCTTATCCCAGCATGTGTTCAAATCTTAATCTATGCAATCTACCCTTTTAATATATGTGACACAAAAATGAAATTATATAAAGTTTCAAATCTCCCAAGCATCCATACTTTTATATACATAAAAACAAAAGCGAAAACTTGTTTTAATCTAAACATCTGATCAATATTTTGATACCCTGCTTCCCTAAAAAAGTATTTATATACAATCTACACACTGCTGCGAGAAACTAAACATGAAGGGGCCTAAAACTGGGTTTACCTCAAATCAGTGTCTGGATTTGATGAAATGCTTTCCCTTTGCATTCATGCACACCTCCTCTGATCAATATTTTGACAAACAGATAGATTTAGTAAAAAAAAACAACTGATTTAACTATACAATCTCACTGTTAACTACATCTAAAGTGCTAAACATGAAGGGTTAAAAAGCTCTTCAACCAGCCCCAGGTCTCCTGAGCAGGTTAACCAGCTCTTCATCCAGCCCCACAGCCCTGAGCTGGTTAACCAGCTCTTCAACCAGAATCAGTCTCCTGGATTGCAGGTTAACCAGCTCTTCAACCAGCCCCCAGTCTCCTGAGCAGGTTAACCAGCTCTTCAACCAGCCCCCACCTCCTGAGCAGGTTAACCAGCTCTTCACCACCCCCAGTCTTACAACAAACAGATAGCTTTCAGTAGCCCGCTTCCTAAACCAGCTGGAAACCAGTAAACCACCAGCTCTGACCACTACACAGCCAGGGTGTTGATTGCTGGACTTTCCCTCAGGACAGTCAGACTGCCTGGTCTGAATGAGGTACATGGCTACTACATTCAGCTGTACAGCTGTTTCCAATTGGCCACGCTGTCTCCCATTCTCTTTGATGTGATTGTCATACACTTGGTAAAATAATTATAGGGAGGGGGATCAAATGGGCAGACAGATATGCGTGATTAAAGCATTCAGGCTTTTTAATGACACAAATGAGATGGTATGTGAGACTCTCACAGATGAACAGATGTATAGCTGTCTTCAACCTTTGAAATCAGCCTCCTGAAAGGATTCTTAAATGTCCTGCTCGTTCAGTTCAGCTGTAGTGGCTCCCTGCATTCTCCTGAAAGGCTGCAGACAGAATGAGAAGAGTCCTGCTCTCATGCTATCAGGTGTGTGAATGTCATTTCTCTATTACTATCATCAAATCATGTTCAGTGTTATTAAGTTTGCAAATTCCTCCAAATTTAATTTGGGACTGCATTGAAACCTAGATTATGGTCCAGTTTTATTTGAACATATTGAACCTTTTCTGAATTTTTAACCCTGCTGAACACTGTCCACTGAGACACCTCTCTGAGTGACCGGCTGACCCTGCTGAACACTGTCCACTGAGACAGCCATTCTGAGTGACCCGTGACCCTGTTAAAAACTGTCCAAACACCCTAAAGGAAAATCATAAACCCTCTCTGCAGAACAGATGTCCACTGAGAAACATTCTGACTTTTTAATGACCCAAATGAACACTGTCCATGAGACACCTCTCTGATGAACATATGTTGTGAAATCCACTGAGATTACAAATGAGTTTCAAAAATTGAAAGGGAGCCCTGCAAAGGTCTTTTTTGTCATTAGTGAGTTACTTTCCCTCTGAAGTGTAAAGACATTGAACAAGAAAGCTGAACACTGTGAAAATGAGAGAGTTCTGGTTTCTTTTATGGGCCCTGGTGAAACTGTCCAGGACACCTCTCTGAGTGACTAACCCTGTAATAATCAAAGTTACTAAGGGACTGCTTAAAAATTAAAAAATGATGAAATGGGCGCTGAGCAAACCAACCTGGGATTAAATGGCCTCTAGACTGATCGTGAGATTGTGTATGTCCAGAGACAGAAGACCACCAAGGCACAACTGGTAAATGTCTCTGAATGACACAACCCTCCTAGTAACCACTGTCCACTCAGACACCACTTTGAATGAGCACTGACTGACCCTGCCCAACCTGGTAACCACCATGTAAAAGTGGAATCACTCTGCACTCTGATCATGAATGATCACGCCCAAACAGAACCCTCCTGGTAACACTGTGGAATCTGAGACAGGCACTCTGCACTGGTAAATGAGCACCCTGCAAAACAACCCTCCTGGTAACACCTCTCTGAATGATCAAACCCAGGCACTCTGCACTGGTAAAAGAGGACTGTAGACACCCCTCCTGAATGACACCCCAGGATTAGAAACTGGAATCTCAGACACTCTGCACTGGTAAATGAGCTGAGTCCCTGCTGAACAATCTAACCTGGTAACACCTCTCATGTAGTGGAATCTCAGGCACTCCACTGGTGAATGATCACACAAAACCCCTGAGAACACCTCTATGAGTGGAATCTCAGGCCCTCTGAACAATGATCATACTGAGACACAAACCTCCTGGTAACAAGAGGATATAGAGTATGAATCACTGTCCACTCTGCACACCTGAATGAGCATAACCCAGACACAAACCTCCTGGTAACACTGTCCACTGAGGCACCTGCACTGGTGAATGATCATAACCCTGGAAACACAACCCTCCCAATAAGACCTCTATAGAGTGACCGGCACTGAGTCTGTTAAATGAATGATCAAACACAGGATTCCTGGAACATCTCATGTAATAAGAAGGATATACTCTGTAGAAAGGTAAATCCGCAGAGCTGAATGATCACAACCCTCCTGGTAACCTCTCATGTAATAAGGAATACTCAGGAAATGCACTGGTAAATGATCATAACCAAACAGAAACCTCTCATGTAATAAGAGGATATAGAGTATGTAGAAAGGGTGGAGTCCGTCGCTGAATGATCATAACCCAGGATTAGAAACCTCTCATGTAATAAGAGGATATAGTAGTGGAATCTCAGGCACTCTTCACTGGTATATAGATGAAGAAGCCATCAAACACAACCTCCTCTCATGTAACAAGAGGATATACAGTGGTAAAAGGGTGGAGTCCGTCAATCTCACAACCCAAATTAGGGTTTTGAGATCTGAGACCACAACCCATAGATCTAAACTATGTCTCCCAGGACAAAAACAAGTGGAATCTCAAAAAAAAATGTCTGCGCTGGTGTTGCAGTTCTAATTTATGCATTTAACCCTCCTGTTTAATCATTTGCCATGTCTTTAAATATGCTGGAATCTCCCTCACTCTGCACTTTACAAAATGCTTCCTGTAAACCAACCTCTCCTGTAACAATGCTTCCCTATGTGGAATCTCAGGCACTTGCAATGCTTCCTATGCTTTACCATAATGATCATAAACAAACCCTCCTATGAACACCTATCTGTGCATGTAATAAGAGGCACACTGCTCTGGTAAATAGAGCAAGGGTGGAAACACATCCCTCCTGGTAACAATGCTTCCTGGAATCTCACTCTGCATTTAATATGAGGATATGCTTTAACACACACCCTCCTGTGTTTTACAATGCTTTCCTATGGAATCCAGGCACTCTGCATAATGGTAAATTAGCAACCTCTCATGTAATAAACACAACCCTCCTGGTGGAACACCGTGCTTCATTACACTTTGAATGATCACTCTTCACTGGTAAATGTTACAAACCTCTCACACAGAGGATATAGAGGTAGATGGAGCTGAAAGACTGAATCTCAGGCACTGTGCCAGTACAGCTGACTTCATGAGCACAGCCAGACGAGGAAAGAAAAGCCTGTCATTCTGTCAGCGAGTCAGGGGGCCCTGCAAGTCTCTGCTGGATTCGCCTGCAGACTGAACCCTCCTGTAAAACACGTTGCAAAAATCCATTAAACACAAAAATGAGCAGTTGTCAAAACAAATCGCCTGCAGTCAGGTCCATGTTTTATTTGAACATATTGAACCTTTTCAGAGTTTTTAAGGATGCTAGATGAGTGAATGCACAGGAAGCCAGGCTGTGAATAGAACTCTGCAGCGCAATAGTTTTTAAACCTTTAAAAAAGAAATACCCACCCTGGTAAAAGAAAATCATAAACCACGAGCGTCTGTCAGGTAAAACAATAGCCTTTGTCAGTGACGCTGTGATGCCAGACGAAACTGGGATCAATTGTAGCTTTACTGTGAACCACTTGAGTTTCAAAAACACAACCCTCCTGGTAACACCCATTTTTCATTATGGAATCTCAGGCACTCTAAACTTAATACAATGAGTGCTGCTAAACAATAAGGCTCTTCTGGTTTTACCGGCTGCAGTGGAATGCTCAGGACATTCACTGGTTTAATTGTAATAATAAAAAAGTATACTCAAGGGTGCTTAAAAATATAAAAATGATGGGCTGGGCGCTACAGCAAAGCAACCTATTATTAAATGGCCTCAGGCATCAACCCACGTGGGATTGTGTATGTCAGAGACAGAAGATCACAAGGCACTCTTCACTGGTAAATGAGCACGCACAAACACAGCCCTCCTGGTAACACCGCGGCAGTGGAATCTCAGGCACTCTTCACTGGTAAATGAGCACGCACAAACACAGCCCTCCTGGTAACACCGCGGCAGTGGAATCTCAGGCACTCTTCACTGGTAAATGAGCACGCACAAACACAACCCTCCTGGTAACACCGCGGCAGTGGAATCTCAGGCACTCTTCACTGGTAAATGAGCACGCACAAACACAACCCTCCTGGTAACACCACGGCAGTGGAATCTCAGGCACTCTGCACTGGTAAATGAGCACGCACAAACACAACCCTCCTGGTAACACCGCGGCAGTGGAATCTCAGGCACTCTGCACTGGTAAATGAGCACACAAAACACAACCCTCCTGGTAACACAGCCAGAGTGGAATCTCAGGCACTCTGCACTGGTAAATGAGCATGCACAAACACAACCCTCCTGGTAACACCGCGGCAGTGGAATCTCAGGCACTCTGCACTGGTAAATGAGCACACACAAACACAACCCTCCTGGTAACACCGCGGCAGTGGAATCTCAGGCACTCTTCACTGGTAAATACGAGCATCTTTCTTCTGTAGTGTGTTTTGTAATTCATTTTCTGTCAACTCACAGAATCGTTGTTCAGCCATTTTCTCTTGTGAAGAGTGAAGGGAAGCAAGGCGCTCCTTTGAAAAGGGGTGGGACTGATGCTGATGTGAACCAATCACATGACTATTGACTATAAGGTTTTAACCAATCACAAGCCAGGATTTCCAATCATGGACTCATTTTATATATATATATATATTATTCAATGCACGGCTGACCATTGCTCATGTTATAATTTAAACATTAAGTCTGAGGATTGCAGAATTCATTAGTAGCTCAGATCATTAATGCAAAAGACTAACAGAATCCCATTCACATTGTGCGTGAAGGAGCTGTAGAATTAACAATACAAAAACCTCTCAGAGGCTATTTTCCAAACAACAGAGAAGGTTATGGCTAACGCAGGTCCTTGGGGGAATAACAAGTAAGAAAATGAACAGGCTTAGGTCTCTGCTCCGCAAGAACATATTAGACAAAGCTGAATGTATCGCATTCATCGCTTAAATGCTATATAGCTTTGTCTAGACTTAATATAAAAGGGACTTTCGTTCCAAGCCAACTCTGTAATTACGTAAATGAACACAACAGCTGTCTAAATACAGTTGTAACACTAAGCAAGGCCAGCTGGAATCTCTTTCCACACTGCTCCCCAGTGGAGTGAAGCAGCCTCTCTCTCTCTCTTCAGAGGCGACACAAACCCTCTCTCACAGGGGATTAGCTGGAGCTGGAATCTCTTTCCACACTGCTCCCCAGTGGAGTGAAGCAGCCTCTCTCTCTCTCTTCAGAGGCGACACAAACCCTCTCTCACAGGGGAGTAGCTGGAGCTGGAATCTCCACACGGCTCCACACTGGAGTCCCCAGTGGAGTGAAGTAGCTGGAGCGTCTCTCTCTCCCCAGTTCAGAGAGGCGGCACAAACCCTCTCTCACAGACAGCGCTGGAGATCTAAAGGCCCAGGGGGATGCAGGATCTTTGATGTAGTCACGCTATGTAACAAACCCACAGTGCAGGGAGCTGCCTCCCCTCCCCCAGGTACTGAACCGCAGAACAAAGTGAGAACAACAGTAGCAGCAGAACGCTGGAGAGAGACAGGCAGCTGAAAAGCACTGCCGCCAGCCTGTTCAACTCATTTATTTCTCCTTGAAAAGTGTCTTTGCTTTAAGATAGAGCCCCATGGTGTTTAAACACACGACTGCTTATACAAATATCTTTTGGTAAAATATATCATTATATTTAAAATATATAATCTAGGTTGCTCTATGCAAGATGAAAAATGTATTGAAAATATATACTCAACACAGAAGTGACCTAAGAGAAAATATTAAACATTTATTTTGGATATACTTATAAAAGGCTTCAATTAATAATGTATAAAGACTGTATGCTTGACCCAAACCCCACACAAAATAAATACTATTTTTAGAAAAAACAAAAAAACTGTAACTGAGCCAATACATGTGTCAAACTGTTCCCCTGCAAATAGTTAGGTCCTACGCAAATGCATTGCTCCATTTCAGTCTTTTTGAAAGGGCAGCAAACACAATGAAGTAAACACTGTAGCTGATATGTGTTTCCTGGCAGCGCTATGTCATCTAATCCTCTTCTCTTCTGGGAATAGTCCTCTCCTCTCACCCCAGATCCCTGTTTGGTCTGTACATTCACACTGGGGTTTGCAGACAGACAGACAGATAGACAGGCAGACAGACAGACAGTGGCCTGTTTGGTCTGTACATTCACATTCACACTGGGTTTGCAGACAGACAGGCAGACAGACAGGCAGACAGACAGACAGGCAGGCAGACAGGCAGACAGACAGGCAGACAGACAGACAGGCAGGCAGGCAGGCAGACAGTGGCCTGTTTGGTCTGTACATTCACACTGGGTTTGCAGACAGACAGACA
>CM072677.1:19433357-19483357 GCA_036884735.1 Huso huso | reverse complement strand
GACAGACAGACAGACAGACAGACAGACAGGCAGACAGACAGGCAGACAGACAGACAGTGGCAGGCAGGCAGGGTTTGCAGACAGACAGACAGACAGGCAGGCAGGCAGACAGACAGGCAGGCAGGCAGACAGACAGGCAGGCAGGCAGGCAGGCAGGCAGGCAGACAGACAGTGGCATTGCAATGGCTCGCGAGAGCCAGCATGATGAACACAGAGTGAAACATCCTGCACTCGCATCCGCCCTCACGAGACAATATTTACTATTCTGTGGATGCTGGTTAGCACAGGTCTGCTCTGAACAGCATCTATTTCACATTTATGATATCTTCTACTTTTATATTTTTTGTATTTGTAAAGCTCCCTGCAAACATTCTATATTTATATTAAAAAGGTTTACTCCAGACCACTTCCTGATTTATTTTCAGTACTGATTCAGGAAGATCTCCTCAGTGTCCAGTGTGGCTGGGAATAAACGGCATGGTTTCACTGTGATGTGAGCCCAGCCCTGCTCCGGGACAGAGCCGTACCTGCAGGGTCTGGCCGATCCTCTTCAGAGGGGTGGTCTTCACAGGGGGGATGAGGCTGGCCAGAGATGTCACCCTGGAGAGAGGCTTCACCCGCTTGCTACTGGGCTCCTGTCACATGGAGGGAAGACAAACAGTCAGAGGCCTGTACAATGTTTTTGACTATAATTTAGGCAAACGAAAAGGGCAGATGATCCCCCACGCAGAACATATTTATTTAGGAAATAAATATGAAATAAAAAAATATGATCACGTTTGACCTTTGCAAAGGAAAGGCCATATCCATCTGTTTTAATCATAAATGTTCCTGTATATTTTTAATATATATATATCATAATATGAATAAAACTTAAAATAAATAAATAAATATATATATATATATATATATATATATATATATATATATATATATATATATCAACAATACCCTTTTTCCTTTTTTCATTAAATATATACTGAAACATAAATATATAAACCAATACTTTAATATATATTAACATATATTCCAAACTGGTTGTAAAAGGGTTAAATGTCAGAAAGCTGTGAGACCTCCTTTTGGTAAAGCAAGGTGTGCTAAACAGAGGGATGGTAAAGCAGGGGAACTACAGGGCAGGGCATGGAGGAACATGACGGGGGAAACTGCATGCTCATCCCCACAGTCTACACTGATGAAGCAGCGCCTCAATCAGTCACCTGATATTCAACAAGTAAGAAGCTGGTTCAACCAAGTGGTTTAATGGGACAGGATTCCCACCCTCGCTTAGACCTTGACCCCCGACGCTCGCGCTCTGTTACCAGCGTGCTGAATACTGCTCACTGTGACATGCACATGCAAGCAGGAATTATTGAACATTTTTAAATAAAAACAAATCAAAGACAACTGCAGTGATACATTGCTTTTTTGCTTAATAGCAGAGCGTGCAAAGACTGATTCGATAATCGGGTTTGTTGCTGTCTAACAAGAGAATACATAGGATTGCTTCAAGGCTAGGAGAGATGCCAAAAGAATAGTTGAAACAGACACTGTTGTATAGTCATGCAGGAAAAACACTGCCACTGTTCTAAATCACATTTGTTTATTTAGCAGATGCCTTTATCCAAGGCGACTTACAGAGACTAGGGTGTGTGAACTATGCATTAGCTGCAGAGTCACTTACAATTACGTCTCACCCGAAAGACAGAGCACAAGGAGGTTAAGTGACTTGCTCAGGGTCACACAATGAGTCAGTGGCTGAGGGGGGATTTGAACCGGGGACCTCCTGGTTACAAGCCCTTTTCTTTAACCACTGGACCACACACTGATATGGGACAGGGTGCAGGGGTCCCTTTGTGTGCTCCCCGGACTGACACCCCTAGGCTTGGGTACATTAAGAAACAACCTCCAATTCAACTTGAGTTCCCTTTGTTCTCTATTTGCTGAACAAGGCCCCTAAAGGCAATTTGATTCTATCTGACTGGGAGGAACCAGCCAAAGTGACCGCCACAAGAGCACACAGATAACAGCAGCTCTTTCAGTTACTCTCTCTAATAAATCAAGTAGAAGCTGAAATGCACAGGTACCTTCCGTTTTGCAATTTCCATTTGACCCCTACATCAGGTAGCAATTGACAAAGATCCACAACATTTCATTTCTTCAACACTAAAAGCGGTCTCTGCCTCAGCCATTTCTGTGCCCCTGTGAAAAGCTCCCTGCTGGCCTGACTGCAAGTCCCCTCATCCGGCTGCAGGGTCTCTGCTTCGGTCTCAGTCCCCAAGTCACCTTCTCCTGCGCTCTGGCAGTCATGCTTCATGCATTTCCATGCTCCAGAGCTGCAGACTGCAAGCTGTGCAGCACCACCAATACATTGAGCTTGCCCTCCATTCACAACAGCAGCACAAAGCACACAGACGGCTGCTACAGACACACCCGGGGGGCACCTCCGTATTCTGCACGACAAGAGTCGAGAGGCAATCGGCAAGAACAATACAAGGGCTGCTTTTTAAAGCCTTGATTCCTCGTTCCACGGATACATCTCCTCCACACTGGGGTCTGCAGAGGCTGACGTCAGTGTAGCTGCATCCTCATTCTCAGCACAGTCTTAATCAGCTTCCTTCTACAGACTGCTCTGCTAGCTAACATATGCCACCAACCAGAAGCACGCTTACACAGGCAGGCAGGGAGACAGGCAGAGAGGCAGGCAGGGAGGTAGGCAGAGAGGCAGGCAGGCAGAGAGGCAGGCAGATAGGAAGGCAGGCAGACAGGCAGGCAGGCAGATAGGCAGGCAGGCAGACAGGCAGGAAGGAAGGCAGACACAGACAGGCAGGTAGAGGCAGGCAGGCAGGGAGGGAGGCAGACAGGCAGGCAGGCTCTAGCTAGCAGCTGCTGCAATCACTATACAGCAGGAATGTCCTTGTTCTGAACACCTGGATAGCTACCTCACAGGACAGCTCAATTTTATCTCCATTTCCTTGATAGCTTGATATCTATGAATGCCATCAGCAATTACATGCCCCTTCACTTACTCACATACACTCCCAGCCACGAGTAAATACTAAACTAGAGAAGTTATGTACAAACAGAACGTGTGACATGCACACAGACACATGGACGGGCAGGGGCATTAATATAGCCAAAGACTGGGATACTCTCAATAACTTGTACTAAAGAATGTCCTTACCAAGTTTTATCACAATTGGATGAGCCGTTCTCTAGACATATGAAATCTGCATAATCTGAAGTTAAAAATAAAATAAAATAAAAAAAAATAAAAAGTGGAAAATGCCTTGATTAGAGCTCCTTTAACCCTAACCCTAGAACTTGAAAATAACGGATGAAACACTGAACAGGTCAGAATACACAAAGGTATTGATCTATGCCACCCTGCTCCCCAACAGCATTTATAACCACTCAGCTAAGAATCAATTTGTACCACATTCACTGTCTTGCCCAAGGATCGGGGCCAGTATCTGGGAGCTGATATTGCTGTTTAGACTTGGCACTGCCTGTCAGGGGGCTGTTAGTGCAGCAGACAGTGAAAGGCGGGGCAGGCAGAGGGGCTCTCATGTATCAATGCTGCCTGCCTGTCTGCCTGCCAACACCATTCCCCTGACTGATGTGGACGGCTGTTGGCACGAACGCTATGCTGAAAACTTTTGCACGAGTCACAAATCTCTTTTACTACAGTTCCTGCTCTACTGTATATCTGAAGCCAGGAGCCCAGATTGCACCTCTGGAGGTCTGGCTTCGAATCCATTTACATGTGAACGGAGGTCTCAACCTAAACCCCTGTGGACATCAGTGTAATCCACAGCACAAAATAAACCCCACAGCAGCCAGCACAATGCTGTCAGCAGAAAAGATGCAGTGACCCACAATTGTGTTCACCTTCTACAAAGACATTCCTGGGGATTACTTACTACATCCTTCCATAGCCTCCTGTGCACCCAGCTTCACAATCAAGACGTCGTTTGCGTGTGTGAGAATGGAGGGCTGGACCAGCCCCTCTGTCTGTCTCAGGGTGCCCTGAACCCCTGACCTGGATTAGCTACATGCAGGTCCTGCCTCCCTGCTCCTAGTATCCACACGAGGGCTCCACATGAAGGGCCTGCCTCCCTGCTCCTAGTACCCACACTAGGGCTCCACATGAAGGGCCTGCCTCCCTGCTCCTAGTACCCACACTAGGGCTCCACATGAAGGGCCCTCCCTGCACTAGGGGCTCCACATGATGGGCCTGCCTCCCTGCTCCTAGTACCCACACGCTACCCACATGAGGGCCTCCCCTGCTCCTACATGAACATGGGCCTGCCTCCCTGCTCCTGCTACCCACACTAGGGCTCCACATGAAGGGCCTGCCTCACTGCTCCTGCTACCCACACGAGGGCTCCTCATGAAGGGCTTGCCTCCCTGCTCCTAGTACCCACACGAGGGCTCCTCATGAAGGGCCTGCCTCCCTGCTCCTAGTACCCACACGAGGGCTCCACATGAAGAGCCTGCCTCCCTGCTCCTGCTACCCACACGAGGGCTCCACACGATGGGCCTGCCTCCCTGCTCCTGCTACCCACACGAGGGCTCCACATGAAGAGCCTGCCTCCCTGCTCCTGCTACCCACACAAGGGCTCCACACTAAGGGCTACCCACACGATGTCTCCCTGCTCAAGCGCTATGGGAAGGGAGAATCAGAGGTATTTACAAAGAATTTAATTCCAGCGGCTCAGAAAGTCTCCCTGGACTCTCCAGCATGCAGTGGGAGGGAACTGGGAAGGGGAGTGCGTGTACACTTTGAATCCAACATGGTTCAGGATGTGATGTTATCTCATGCTGGACCATGCAGTATATGCTATTTATAAAACAGCCATGGTTAAATATTTTGTGTGGGAGATCTGCCAACATGTATGCGATGTAATAAGTGACTCTGAAAAGTCACTCCAGTTTCTTTTTTAATTTTATTGTGAACCATTGCTCGCGAGGACACAGAGTGTGAGATGTATTCTGTTCTGCCACCTTCAAACTGACCTTTTCTGGAGAGCTGGGTTCACAGACAACAGCAAACTAGTTATGTGTGGTGACGACAAATGCCTCGGGACTTCCCTGGAAAAGGCATTACATAATTACCTGGAGCAAAGCGTTCCCATTGTTTGTCTATAATAAGTGCAGTCCTTGTTGACTCCTAATTCCCTAAGTGGCTCTTTGTTCTGCCTGCTAATCTTGAGCCCAAGTTTACACTGTAGACTTCCTGTAGTGGCCATGTCCATGGAGTCACGCTACATGAACAGTACAATCCCAGAGCTAGCCAAGGCTCTAGCCCCTTCACCCTCGTCCTCGTGATCAACATATTTATATGCATTTTGGTTTGTTTTTAAATTTGGGCCACAGATATTCCAACTACAACCCTACAGTTTGAAAGCTGCGGCTGCTTTTTGGTACCAAATACTGAGCTGTAGAGAGATGTGACTCCAATGATGTAGCTGCACTCATGTGATAAACAGGAAGCAGCAGCCCTGTAGTGACAGTGCTGCATTTGAAAAGAAAAACAGAACAATACAAGCACAGAACCAAAGGGTTTATCACAAGGAAAGGAGGATATATGAAAAGGATGCTAATAAATTAGCAAGAAAATGTGTGTTAGCACCCCTTTAAATAAAGAAACTGAAAAATAGAAATCTCCCAAAATGCAGGGCTGCTATTTCCTGATTTGAGTGTTATTAGAATGAAGGGTAACAGCTTGAATAATTGTTGGTGCCACTATACCTTATTGATACTAGCCTGACCACTGCTAGAGTCCTTCTGAATAAACCTGTACATGCATTGATGCAGAGGAATGTTTGCTCACTGCTCCCTTCCAATAGTTTGCTATAGTGTTCTGCAGCACGGGCTGCATTGGTTCTGAAAGGCACTGGCATCCCCATGTGAGGAGTCTGTCCACAAACACTTTCCTATCGAAGCGAGTCTGAGGGGTTAAGAAGCTGTGTAACTAGCTCTAATACCAAAGCCTCCCAGAATCTAGGTTTCAAATTCCACACGATGATAACAAGGTCTGGAAGTCCCTCCTGTTAAACCTGTGCTGACAAAACAAAGACGGGTCCCGCCTGCAACTGGCATGTGAAGCCCTGGTCCTGCCTTCCAGCCAGGCCGAGCTGGTAGCTATACATCACAATGTGAGCAGCACCATGGAAACAAACCCGCTCCCCTTATTCACAGCAATACCTCATCAATCAACAGCTCACTAAATGAACCAATAAGACAATAGCTGGGTGCACTACCTCATCAATCCTACACGCTAGCAATCCAGCCACAGTCCGAACCCAAATGATCCCTTTCCAGTCTCAATGTGCCAAACAGGAAGCAATGTTTTGGTAACAAAAAAAAAAACAGCACCTGACACTCACTTTGCAGCAGACAAGAGCAATGATATTATTGACGTGCATTAGAACTAGAGATTTCACTTACTGTACTTGTATTTATTATTGTGAAGCTTCAACTGTGCAAAATACATTCATAAATAAATAAATACATAAAGTCCCAGTAAAGCAAGGTACCCAATTTTAACTCCTAAACAACAGACCAATATTGAAGAAAATAACAACATAATAATTAAACACAGTACACATTACATATATGGCAGAAATACGTACTTTTGTAAAGCCCTTTTTGTATACAGTGTAATATATTTGCCATGTGATAAATGATATAAATCTATATGAATAATATATTTAAATCATAATATTCATTTATAGTACACATTTATTTTTCATTTGGGACATGACTAAAAAATTAAAAATACCACGGCACTGATAAACATTTTTGAAAGTCTTGCTATTCCGTAAACTTATTCTTGTTTTTTTTGTCCAATGCAAAGAGAAGGGCAGATAAGTAGCCACCTGTCTGAAGCTGCCACACCTATCCAGACCCTTAGGGGGCAGTCTGTCCCTTATAAAAGCTTCCCACAGTTTATTTGCAGTTTGCTGAAGCTTTTACCATAGTTATACTATGCACTGATCATAGTTCACCCTGGTTTGCCATGTTTATTAATATGCTTTACCATACCTTGCTATTCTTTACAATGCTTGCCTCTGCTTCATTACACTTTTCTATGCTTTTACAATGGGAAACTTTTATAAGGGGTTAACCCAGCTTTCACTGTTTGTGACATCCCTGATTACATTTCCAATATGGTGCTAAATCACATGGTTTAACACATAGGTAATATATTCTGCATGTATTTTCACATATCCTGTCATTTATACATGAGAATATCATCCAGAACTGCTAAACACTCACTAGAGCTACATTTGGAAACACTAAAGAAATTCAATGACAAACATTTTGACTAGAAGTCTTTTTCAATGTCTTCAATCTGACCATTATGTTTCTTTTATATTTTATATAATAGATATATTTATTAGATATATTCCAGAATACATTTCTGTATGCTTGATTTGTTTGAAACGTGTTTTCCTTGCAGTGATTTGCTGGTACTTGGATCTCAGGAGCTTTGCTAACCTATTGTACAGTCCTCACTAACCCTGCATTCACTAGCAAGGGTCATTACTTTCCAATGAGCCTGTCGGCTTTGTAACAGAGCTCACAATGCAACGTAAAGCAGACAAGAATGTCAACTGCTCATATTGAAGGGCAGCTGGCTTCGGAAAGCCCTCTTTTTATGGGTTCATAAAAGTAAAAACAGTATTTAGTGAGATAAGAACAACCATCAGTGAGCCCAAGACAGCAGATGATAGTTATCAACAAAACACCCGATACAGACAAGAGCCTGGTGAAGCACTGCACTGTACAGACAAGAGCCTGGTGAAGCACTGCACTGTACAGGCAAGAGCCTGGTGAAGCACTGCACTGACTGTACTGACAAGAGCCTGGTGAAGCACTGCACTGACTGTACACACAAGAGCCTGGTGAAGCACTGCACTGACTGTACAGGCAAGAGCCTGGTGAAGCACTGCACTGACTGTACAGGCAAGAGCCTGGTGAAGCACTGCACTGACTGTACAGGCAAGAGCCTGGTGAAGCACTGCACTGACTGTACTGACAAGAGCCTGGTGAAGCACTGCACTGACTGTACAGGCAAGAGCCTGGTGAAGCACTGCACTGTACAGACAAGAGCCTGGGGAAGCACTGCACTGTACAGGCAAAAGCCTGGTGAAGCACTGCACTGACTGTACAGACAAGAGCCTGGTGAAGCACTGCACTGACTGTACACACAAGAGCCTGGTGAAGCACTGCACTGTACAGACAAGAGCCTGGTGAAGCACTGCACTGTACAGGCAAGAGCCTGGTGAAGCACTGCACTGACTGTACTGACAAGAGCCTGGTGAAGCACTGCACTGACTGTACTGACAAGAGCCTGGTGAAGCACTGTACTGACTGTACAGGCAAGAGCCTGGTGAAGCACTGCACCCTCTGTTTACAGAGCAGCGCGGGACAGACCCTGGGCAGCAGGGCAGCCAGCACAGCATCGGGTTTGTTACACAGAAGAAACAAGAAAAAAACAGCTCAGAGTACCAGTGCTCCCTCGATATTGTACCACGTGAGAATGCACCGTTAAATTGTAAATATGTTCCTGTATCAGGCTCCCTCCACTAATTCACTGTTAAATTGTAAATATGTTCCTGTATCAAGCTCCCTCCACTAATTCATTGTTTTCAATATTTTTCTGATCAGCATAAATAAACAGGTAGCCCTGCACTTGCTGACTACATCTTCTAAATTGCATAAATACTTTGTTATTGTAACCAAATCATGTACAGATACCCTAAAAACGCAACTCGACTTTATTGTGTTCCACAGTAATTAGCCTCCTTTAGTGTGACTATTCTGTTGCAGGTGCCTTAGACTTCTGAAAGGTTACTGTGGTTTACCAAAGCTTAGCAAAGCAAATGTAAAGCAAGCACATAAGCAAAGTCATTCACAGAAAGGTATGGTAAAGCATGGTGAATATTTCACATTATTAGCACAGGAAATGCCTAGAAATCTGTACAAATCAGGTAAAAAGGATGCAACTAAAGCAGTCACCCTAAATACATACTTTGCTTAAAAATCCCAGAACAAGTCAATAATAAACCTTGTTTGTGTCCAACCAGCCTGCAGGTGCTCTAAAGTAAATATCAATTTGCTTAAAAAAATGTAAAAAAGTAAATCCCCAAAAACTAAAAATGAACCCTTTGGTTTCTCAAGAGTGTTTGTTTGTGAACGGCACAGACCCGTATTCATTTCAAAAGGAAAGATATCTGCGGCACATCCCATACAGTGAACAAAGCGATCCACAGCCAGCCCGGGTACCATACCTCTGTCTCTCTGAGAGCCACGCTCCTCACAGACTGCACTTCCAGGGCACAGCTAGCCCTCTTGGCTACAAGGTAGAAGGGTAATCCTTGGCCACCATGGTGGCAGTGGGCGGTTCGGAGCTCACAGTTGAAGCACAGTGGTCGAAGGCAAAGCTGAGCGGTCCAGCCACTGTGTCTAGGATTGAGCTGCTTCTTACACTTACACACCAGGGGAGGAATGAGGCTGCTGTGAGTCTGTGTCTGCCTGAGTGTAACCCAACACCCAGCACTGCTCTGCACTGTACTGCTCAGACCGCCCACTGACTGGAAAGAGGGGGAGGGGGGGGCAGAGAACTGAAGAGAGCTGCAGCAAATTACTGTACTGTGTAGAGAGAGAGAGAGAGGGGGGAGACAGAGAGGGAGTGGGGGAGAGCGAGAGAGAGCGAGAGATAAAGAGGGAGTGGGGGGAGAGGGAGTGGGGGAGAGAGAGAGGGAGTGGGGGAGAGCAAGAGAGAATAAGAGAGATAGAGAAGGACTGGGGGTGAGAGAGTGGGAATGGGGAGGAAGAGAGAGTGGGGGAGAGAGAGCGAGAGAGGGAGGAGGGGAGGGAGAGAGAGAGGGAGGGGGGAGAGAGAGAGGGGGAGAAGGGGAGAGAGAGCAAGAGAGGGAGTGAGGGAGAGAGAGAGTAAGAGAGGGAGTGAGGGAGAGAGAAAGAGGGAGAGGGGGAGAGAGAGCAAGAGAAGGAGTAGGGGAGAGAGAGAGAGGGAGTGGGGGAGAGCGAGACAGACCGAGAGAGATTGAGGCAGACATTGACAAAGTACAGACTCAGCGATCACAGTCTGGAGGTGGAAATGTCAGTTTATTTATTCCATATTTGTATTTTATTTTAAATATAAATGCTTTGGCAATACCTGTAAAACTTGTCATGCCAATGAAACATTTTTGAATTGAATTGAATTGAATTGATAGAGAGGGAGTGGGGAGAGAAAGAGAGAGAGAGAGAGGAGTGGGAGAACTGTCCAGTCAGATTAATGTCTTTGTATAGATCTGCAGATGTGTCTGGGAGAGGTACAGAACAGCTAGTCGCTACATGATGCACTGTTTAGATACACAGTTTAGATACATGATGCACTGTTTAGATACACAGCGCTGCTTATGACTGATTTGATTACATGTATTAATATAAGGGAATTCTCCTCTGTGTTCTCAGCTCCTGTTTACTTGTGCTCGATTCAATGCAAATACTTTAACCATCTTACCATGCTAATGATAGTCTTTCACTCTGCAGGCTCGCCACGCAGCCACCTCGCTCGGGTCGCTGGTGCGCGGTGAGCCGAGGACACCCTGGACGAAACCTAAGCCCTCCCCCACCCGGGCGGCACTCGGCCAATTATACACAATCACACACCCGGTTACGTTTGCTCCGAGTCCTAATCAGAGCTGGACTCTCAGTTTGCAGAGCATTCAGGTAACAGGGGACTCGAAACATGAATAGAACCCAGCGTGGAACTGGGGGGGAATTACAGGAGATCAATTCCCTTAGAAATAAAGAACATACTGCTTTGCCTTGCTGCACAAATGAGCTCCGACTGCAACCACAAGCAAAGGCTTTATCAATTGAGCCACTTGTGGAGTGCAGCTTGTGTTGAGGGTTCAGGGCTTTTATTAGGGAAGTCCTGGAAGGTGTTTGTATGTATAGTACATGCACACAATAAGTTGTGAGATTCTAGTACTGAATCCATTTTCCTATTGAACACCACTGAATCATTTCGTTTTGGAATCTATCTCTCTTTCATCCAAATCCAATGTTAGAAAGACTGATATATTATATACACTGCTGTGCAAAAAGTCTTAGACATGTTGCATTTTTCTATTCTGATGCATTATGAGCATCAACAATTTACTCAAAGCCTCCACTAGTGTTTTCTACTATTATAACAACCTTGACTTGCATAAAAGAGGGAAAACATTGAGTGAAATAGCTTGCATCACTCGATTTTCAAGGTATGGTATCCGAAGCATAATCAACAAGTACAGAGAAACATCATCTATAATTGACAAACGCAGGACTGGAAGACCCAAAAAGCTGTCTAACAAGGATGAGCAATAATTGAAGATAATATCCTTAAGGAATAGAAAGAAGATGAGCGTTGAATTGACAACAGAACTGGCAGAAGGCACAGGTGGCGTTGTCCATCCATCAACAGTCCAAAGCACCTTTGACCATTGTTCCATAGTCCAATTCCTGTGTTCTTGTGCATATTTTAGCCTTTTAGTCTTGTTCCCCTTTCTTAAGAGAGGTATTCTTACTGCATCACATCCTTTAAGTCCTGATTTCAAGAGTGACCTTTGTACTGTTGATTTGATGGACAACGACACATACAAAAGTGAACCTACTGTTCTACCACTGTATCAACAGCAGCTACCACTGCCTCTCAGTACAGGAGCGATTGCTGTATCACTGTCTCCCTTGCCAGTGAAGATCATTATGTAATGGTATAGTTAAAGCATGCTGTGGTTCTAGTCTACCAATGGCAGCTTCTTCACATTGTATCTGCATTAATAGTTTTTCATTATTGAACCGTAATAGGTCCCAGTATATTGGCATTTTGAAGTAAAACATTGTATTTGCAATATGTTAGTTTTTTCTTAATAACATGGAAACCCACAGGGAAGTTTTTTTTTTTATTTTGTAATTTGGAAACAGCCGCAACACCAGTCAGATTATTAGAACACATTAAGATGGTCACAACTGCAGTTTCTACCTGAATCATGTGGTGACAGGAAATTGTTTATTAACTGTCCATCAAATTACGCTTTGAGAATGCCAATGTAGCAACTGTCTGCATCCTATTCCTGTCCAGTCATACATTTAAGCACCCAAATATAGCCATGCCTGAGTCTGTGACAAGACAAGCCCTGCTCCACACTTCAATAGATTTGAAGTCACAGCACTGATAACAGTACGGCTGTCACTTTAAATGTCTTTGTATAGATTACAGTTTATTTGCCTTCCACAAACATTTAGCTGTTCACTGGATAAGACTGCTGGTTTTGTTGGAGCAGTTTACAGCACTGGAGAATCCCCATGGAAAATGTCTTTGTATAAAATCCAGATGTCTTATCTGGGAGAACAGCTTTAGAACTGATCAAAAATGTAAATGGTACAGGTTAGTTTACTGCAGTAACAGAGTACAGCTGCCAGTGACACACATTATCCCTTTCAATTGACATTGCAGATGTACCCTGAATAACTGGGAGAACAGCTGTGAACTATCAATGAGGAATACCAATTCCAAACTGGAAATGTAAGCAGCTGGCAGGCAGCCCAGCTCACGTCACAAGAGCTCCCTCTTTTCACCCCACCTCACACACAGGTTAGGATGAACCTTCCTTTCCACACAGAAACAGCACTTCGTTATGCAAATCACACGAGTTCCATACACTACAGACTTTACGAATATCAAACGACTCTGTTCTTTGTGATCCCCTCCAGTGATGATGGTCTTTATTTACAAAGCAAGAGCGTGTTTGAACAGCAAGAGGCAGTTATCCCAGCGAGCCGGCCCCCTACTCCGAATCTGCACCCAATCCCACCTCCCTGCCACCAGCTTCTCCACAGATTACCAAGCCTCTGTTCCCTTCCTTCCTTCCTTCCTTTATTCTTTTAACTTGTGGTGATCTAAAATAGTGTGCCTTTAAGACAGTCGATCTTAACCTCCATCTCAGACTGCTTTCCGCTGTATCTCATTGTATTGTTGAATGTTAGTAAGAGGGTCAATGCCTCCCCCTGGCAGGATTAATACAGTGGTAAGGGCAGCAGCATGGTCAGGGCCAGGGTCAGGGCCAGGGTCAGGGCCAGGGCTGTCCAATGGATGGTTCTTGCGCAGTATTCATCTCACTGAGCTCCCCAGTGTGGCTCTTTTGATTCAGCACTGGAGTTTCCCATTCAAGGCTCCTAATGGGTTTTAAAAGACTAATATGGGCTTGTAGTCTAGAAGCAAGTACAGTCAAAATGGAAATGAATTCATGTTGTATATTTAATGAGCAATAACATACTGAAGCTGTGACTCTGTTGGTTAAACCTTATCCCTCTTGTTTAAAATGTATTTGCGGTATTCCATGCTGATTCAAATTGCACGTTACTCTTGTTACTCACACCCCACTCTTAGTTCACACCCTCATAACTGGCTATGTAGACACTATACACAATCACACACCTGGTTACGTTTTCTCCGAGTCCTAATCAGAGCTGGACTCACAGTTTGCAGAGCATTCAGGTAACAGGGGACTCGAAACATGAATAGAACCCAGTGCCTGTGGAACTGGGGGGGAATTACAGGAGATCAACTCCCTTAGAAATAAAGAACCTGCTTTGCCTTGCTGCATAAATGAGCTCCGACTGCAACCACCAGCAAAGGCTTTATCAATTGAGCCACTCGCGGAGTGCAGCTTGTGTTGAGGGTTCAGGGCTTTTATTAGGGAAGTCCTGGAAGGTGTTTGTATGTATAGTACATACACACAATAAGTTGTGAGATTCTAGTATTGAATCCATTTTCCTATTGAACACCACTGAGTCATTTCATTTTGGAATCTATCTCTCTTTCATATATATATACATATATATATATATATATATATATATATATATACTATACACACACACACACACACACACACCTGCTGTGCAAATGTCTTAGACATGTTGCATTTTTCTATTCTGATGCATTATGAGCATCAACAATTTACTCAAAGCCTCCACTAGTGTTTTCTACTATTATAACTATTAAGACTTGCATAAAGAAGGAAAAACATTGAGTGAAATAGCTCGCATCACTCGATTTTCATGGTGTGGTATCCGAAGCATAATCAACAAGTACAGAGAAACATCACCTGTAATTGACAAACCCAGGACTGGAAGACCCAAAAAGCTGTCTAACAAGGATGAGCAATACTTGAAGATAATATCCTTAAGGAATAGAAAGAAGACAAGCGTTGAATTGACAACAGAACTGGCAGAAGGCACAGGTGTTGTTGTCCATCCATCAACAGTCCAAAGCACCTTTGACCATTGTTCCATAGTCCAATTCCTGTGTTCTTGTGCATATTTTAGCCTTTTAGTTTTGTTCCCCTTTCTTAATAGAGGTATTCTTACTGCAACACATCCTTTAAGTCCTGATTTCAAGAGTGACCTTCGTACTGTTGATTTGATGGACAACGACACATACAGAAGTGAACCTACTGTTCCACCGCTGTATCAACAGCAGCTACCACTGCCTCTCAGTACAGGAGCGATTGCTGTATCACTGTCTCCCTTGCCAGTGAAGATCATTATGTAATGGTATAGTTAAAGCATGCTGTGGTTCTAGTCTACCAATGGCAGCCTCTTCACATTGTATCTGCATTAATAGTTTTTCATTATTGAACAGTAATAGTTCCCAGTATATTGGCATTTTGAAGTAAAACATTGTATTTGCAATATGTTAGTTTTTTCTAAATAACATGGAAACCCATAAGGAAGTTTTTTTTTTTTGTATTGTAATTTGGAAATCCTCAACACGTCAGATTATTAGAACACATTACCACACGGTCACACTGCAGTTTCTACCTGAATCATGTGGTGACAGGAAATTCTTTATTAATACCATCAAATACGCTAAGAATGCCAATGTAGCAACTTCTGCATCCTGTTCCCGTAACATACATTTAAGCACCCAAATATAGCCATGCCTGAGTCTGTGACAAGACAAGCCCTGCTCCACACTTCAATACGAAGTCACAGCACTGATACAGTACGGCTGTCACTTTAAATGTCTAAGCGTTACAGTTTATTTGACTTCCACAAACGGATAAAACTGCTGGGTTTTGTTAGAGCAGTTTACAGCATTGGAGAATCCCCCTGTAAAATGCTCTAATAAAATCCAGCAGTCTTATCTAGGTGGAGTTTAGACTGATCAAAACAACGTCTGAGTGTAAATGATACAGGTTAGTTTACTGCAGTAACAGAGTACAGCTGGCAGTGACACACATTATCCCTTTCAATTGACATTGCACATTACCCTGAATAACAGAGACGGTTGGGGTGAATTTATCAATGAGGGATACCAATTCCAAACTGGAAAGCAAAGCAGCAGGCAGGCAGCCCAGCTCACGTCACAAGAGCTCCCTGTTTCACCCCCACCTCACACACAGGTTAGGATGAACCTTCCTTTCCACACAGAAACAGCACTTCATTATGCAAATCACACGAGTTCCATACACTACGGACTTTACGAATATCAAACGACTCCGTTCTTTGTGATCCCCTCCAGTGATGATGGTCTTTATTTACAAAGCAAGAGCGTGTTTGAACAGCAAGAGGCAGTTATCCCAGCGAGCTGGCCCCCTACTCCTGATCTGCACCCAATCCCACCTCCCTGCCACCAGCTTCTCCACAGATTACCATGCCTCTGTTCCCTTCCTTCCTTCCTTCCTTCCTTCCTTCCTTCCTTCCTTCCTTTATTCTTTTAACTTGTGGTGATCTAAAATAGTGTGTCTTTAACACAGTCGATCTTAACCTCCATCTCAGACTGCTTTCCGCTATATCTCATTGTATTGCTGAATGTTAGTAAGAGGGTCAATGCCTCCCCCTGGCAGGATTAATACAGTGGTAAGGGCAGCAGCATGGTCAGGGCCAGGGTCAGGGCCAGGGCTGTCCAATGGATGGTTCTTGAGCAGTATTCATCTCACTGAGCTCCCCAGTGTGGCTCTTTTGATTCAGAACTGGAGTTTCCCATTCAAGGCTCCTAATGGGTTTTAAAAGACTAATATGGGCTTGTAGTCTAGAAGCAAGTACAGTCAAAATGCAAATGAATTCATGTTGTATATTTAATGAGCAATAACATACTGAAGCTGTGACTCCTGTAGTCTGGTTAAACCTTATCCCTCTTGTTTAAAATGTATTTGCTACTATTCAGTCAGCTATTGCATTTCAGTAAACTAAACTCCAGTTACTCACGCCCCGCTCCAGTTACTCACGCCCCGCTCCAGTTACTCACGCCCCGCTCCAGTTACTCACACCCCGCTCAGTTACTCACGCCCCGCTCCAGTTACTCACGCCCCGCTCCAGTTACTCACGCCCCGCTCCAGTTACTCACGCCCCGCTCCAGTTACTCACGCCCTGCTCCAGTTACCCACGCCCCGCTCCAGTTACTCAAGTACCGCCCCTCCAGTTACTCACGCCCCGCTCCAGTTACCCACGCCCTGCCCAGTTACTCCAGTTACTCACGCCCCGCCCCGCCAGTTACCGCCCGCTCCAGTTACCCGCCCCGCTCCAGTTACTCACGCCGCGCTCCAGTTACTCACGCCCGCTCCAGTTACTCACGCCCGCTCCAGTTACTCACGCCCCGCTCCAGTTACTCACGCCCCGCTCCAGTTACTCACACCCCCGCTCAGTTACTCACGCCCCGCTCCAGTTACTCACACCCCGCTCCAGTTACTCACGCCCCACTCCAGTTACTCACGCCACGCTCCAGTTACTCACGCCCGCTCCAGTTACCCACCCACTCCACTCACGCCCGCCACACCAGTTACTCACGCCCCGCTCCAGTTACTCACGCCACGCTCCAGTTACTCACGCCCGCTCCAGTTACTCACGCCACACTCCAGTTACTCACACCCCTCACCACTCTCTCTGTATAAAGAAGTATCTCCTACAGGGTTAACTATAGGGTTAACAATGCCCACTCTGCAGTACTGGCAAGGGTTAACTTTATCAGCTCTTTCCTATTGGTAAAGGTTAACTACGTCAGCTCCCTGTGCAGCGCAGCTGTGGAATAACACAGTATAACACAGTAAGACCGGAGGAGGCAGTACATTTTGCTGTCATTGTACAGCAGACTGTCACCCCACTGCAACGAGCTCAGTGTGTGGGAGAGCTGTTGCTGACTCCAGTACCAGCTATCCTCCCCCAGCCTACTGATCATGGAGAGACTGAGCTTCCTCTGTGAGCACGGAAGCACTGGCACTTCCTGCTGAGTCTGCAATAGCACTGGCACCGGCTTCATATCCATCATTTGATATATTATAGATAGGGCTTCTGTTTTTAGGGTTTTATTAATTGTATTTTTCGGTGCTTATTTTTAGCTATTTTCGAGTTTTATGTAATTTTTTTTTCCGGGCTTTCATTTTTGATATACTGTATGAAATTAGTGTTTTCGGTTACTTTCCAAAATGCTTCAGCGTTTATTTTTGTGTATGTGTGTGTGTCAAAATAAGTATAGTAACTCGACAGTTCTTTCCTTTGCTGTCTTCCACAAAGAAATCCCTATGGTCACGGGAACATTCTTCTGGGGTTTTTGTGTGTAGGCATTTTTGTACATTTCACCACTATTCTGTTTTAAATCACCTGTATCTTAACTCTAATACAGCTTTAAATCCTGCTAACAAGCCTCCATCCTGATTGTAATCTCGTTTTAAATCTCGCAAGCGGAGTCTCCAATAGAAATGTAGGAATGTGCTGTCACTCAGTAGTTGGGGCGGGATTAAAGTATTCAGAATAATCAATGATAGATGCAAGTCAGGAAGGTGGGAAATTGCCCAGCAGCACAGGGAAATTTATTTATTATTTTTGTAGTAGGTTTTATTTTTTTAATGTAAAAGGGTAAAGTCAACGTGAATAGATTAACCATTTCCACAGTTTTTCAGTGTTTTCCGGTGTTTATTGGCTATCCACTGATTTAATTTTTTTGTATCGGGGGTGTTTATCGGTTTTATCAGTTAAAACTGAAAATCAGAAGACCTAATTATAGATCATGGTGCCACTCTCAGCCAATCAAAATGCCAGATTTCAAACATTACCTGTGCTGGCCCTGTGGGCACAAAGTGACTAAACTAAGTGACAGTGAATAAACTATATCAGCGTAACTACAACATGATTTATAAAAAGTTTAGATGTCCAGCTGACCCTCTCTCGAGTGTCTTCTCATTTTGCACTTTGGGTGACAGACCCTCTCAGTTTCACTTTGTGATACTCACTCAAAGTGTCAACTGGACATATTAACTTGTGTTAGAGACAGGGTCAACTGGACATATTAACTTGTGTTAGAGACAGGGTCAACTGGACATATTAACTTGTGTTAGAGACAGGGTCAACTGGACATATTAACTTGTGTTAAAGACAGGGTCAACTGGACATATTAACTTACATAGTTGTATAAAAATTATTTTAGAAACTGTTTTGATACGATTTCAGCTGAGACAAACTAGGGCACTAAGATATGCTGAGTAAAACTGAGATATCCTGCACACAATCCAAAATAAATACTCATTCAAGAAGCATTCTGTAGGTTACAAGTTGTGTAATGCTTTAGTCATCACAAAACCACGTGTCATACATTTCATGAACCATGTCAGCCCTTTCCATGACTCTGTGTAAGGTCAAGAGTAGTCCATTCTGCTGCTTGATACTAATAAACATTACTTCTATAACCTGCAAAGGAAAGGAAAGCACTTCAGAAACAGAATGACACAATGTTCTTTAATTAGGTTGCTGTCACATCACGTCATCCATTGAAACCACAGACTTCCCTCAATAGAACGCAATAGCCCAGAGTTATTCACTCTCAGTTCCATTACGAAATGCTTCTAACCCAGCTCAGATCTGCAGTAGTGAAGACACTATTCTATTGTAGAGCATATTCCCTGGCTCATGTTAAGACCTGAAAGTGTATTACAAATGTAACTGGACTAATTAATTCAATCTCTGTGTCTTGAAGAAAAAGGGCTCCTTTCCTGGCAGACATACTGAACTGGGTGAGTGACCCCTGAACTGGGTGACCAGGGCTAGGTGGCATGTGGACTGGATCAGGCTAAAAGGATAGCTGACTTGTGTACAGATAATTCTAGGGCTGCAACGAAGGGTACATTTTGACCTTCGAACCTGAAGAACCAGGCACTTCCTGCTGAGTCACTGTTTCAAGCAGGTTATCAGCCACAGTCACATTTTACTACTACTAAAAATATGAATAATAATACTAATAATAATAATATGAACTTACGCTTGTCAAGTGACCCCGGAGATTGGTTGTGCCTCCATGATACATCAACAGTTGCTTGCACAGTTTGCATTTTACTTTTTTTGGGCATTTAACAAAAAAATCCCAAACAGCAGAGGGGTTTCGAGACATTTCTTTCATTACAGCTTACGCCGTCTGAAGAAATGAAAGGTTTAAAATGATTGGAGGGGAGGGTGCTCAGTTTTTAAATTAAAATGATTAGTGTTAGTGTATATTTTGTATGTTTCAAACATATTCTACCATAGCACTTCTCTTACTGAAGCACTACAACCGCTATAGGTAACTCCAGTGCTTTGGCTACTATACCCTGCTCCATACACGCGCACACGGCAGCGGCGCCATATAGAGTTGCTATGTACAGTATAACAAT
The DNA here is from genome assembly GCA_036884735.1 of Huso huso. Lineage (NCBI taxonomy): Eukaryota > Metazoa > Chordata > Actinopteri > Acipenseriformes > Acipenseridae > Huso > Huso huso. The sequence goes on along the minus strand of CM072677.1, from coordinate 19,463,654 downwards.
TTGGTAGTGGATTTTGTTTATGTAATATGCATTATACAAATCAAAAGTTCCAATTTTTGCATCTGAGTGACATTTAATGTGTGATTTATAGTATTCACACAGTCAAACGAGAAAAAAACAAAAAATCAAAAACAAAACACAGTGTATGAATGAACCTGATGAACCTTCGAACACAGCCCTAGATAATTCACAACTGCAACAACAAACGGTTTGATGCAAGGATGACATAAAGCATCCATATCCTGAGAGGAAAAGGACATTAAACATCAAAGCACTGTGAGAATAAGAGGCAAGATACACAACAACCTCATGTGGATAGCTACTTAGCAGAGAGAAAGACTATAAATATTCAAGCAAAACTAAACATTTGGCGCTCCACATAGATTGCTAAAAATTGAAGTCGCTACTCCAGGACTGAAAACAGGAGGCAAGCTGTATGCGAGTAAACAACCAAAGAGACTGAGGACCCAACAAGAGGAGGCAAGCTGCATGCGAGTAAACAACCAAAGAGACTGAGGACCCAACAAGAGGAGGCAAGCTGCATGCGAGTAAACAACCAAAGAGACTGAGGACCCAACAAGAGGAGGCAAGCTGCATGCGAGTAAACAACCAAAGAGACTGAGGACCCAACAAGAGGAGGCAAGCTGCATGCGAGTAAACGACCAAAGAGACTGAGGACCCAACAAGAGGAGGCAAGCTGCATGCGAGTAAACGACCAAAAGACTGAGGACCCAACAAGAGGAGGCAAGCTGCATGCGAGTAAACGACCAAAGAGACTGAGGACCCAACAAGAGGAGGCAAGCTGCATGCGAGTAAACAACCAAAGAGACTGAGGACCCAACAAGAGGAGGCAAGCTGCATGCGAGTAAACGACCAAAGAGACTGAGGACCCAACAAGAGGAGGCAAGCTGCATGCAGAAACAACCAAAGAGACTGAGGACCCAACAAGAGGAGGCAAGCTGCATGCTTTCATCAAACAAACAAAGAGACTGAAGACCCAACAAGAGGAGGCAAGCTAATGCGATTAAAGACCAAAGAGACAGAGGGACAGGAGGGTTGACTGATAGTTCCACAGTATGCAGTTCATCAGACAAACAAGCCTGAGTCTGCTGTACCCAAGCCACAGTATCCAAAGAGACTGTGCCCGGCTACCTGAGTAGCTAAAGCATACTGTGGTACCACTCCAGCTATGGCAGAATCATGTGGGTATATAATGCATTACAATATATTGTGGATGAACAAAATGTTCCAAATATTGTATATACTACTGGTATATCACTACCGGTATATCATGCAACAACATATCTGAAATGAATGTCTAACCATCTGTTGAGCTAGACTTCAGTATGGCAAGTTATTCCAGTACATTCATCCCACTGTACTGCAGCTGCCATTGCCCCTCAGTGCAGATTCAATGCAGTGCCAGTGGAATGGGTCTTTGTGTTCAGCAGGGAATGCAATGGGGGGCTCTAATAAGTAGCTTACAGAGAGGCAGGCTGACACAAAGTATTAAACCACTTATTTAACAGTGGAAAGTTCAGCATACTTTAAAGTCTTAAACTGAACCTTTATAAATGCTAAAACAGCAAAGTATAAAATAAAGACTCATTTGCTCACACTTCTGAGTAACACTCTATACCAGAGTACTTTAGCAAGGAGACCTGCAATATGCAACCTTCAGGCTTAAACTCCCCTCGACTGAACTTGGGGTGGCCTTTTAAAGCCTTACTCACACTGGACTCCACCTTTCAGGAGATCCCATCATTAACATTAACAGGTAGGTACAAGTCATGACATCTATAAAAATACAATACATGTCAAAACAACATTTATTTTCCCTAATGGACACACAGTGCTTACATACTGTCATCCCTTTACATTATATTACATTACATATCAATGCAGTGCCTTCTCATTAACCTGCATCTTGTAAAGCGCTTTGTGATGGTGGTCCACTATGAAAGGAGCTATATAAAATATAGATTATTCATTGATTGATTTTAGTATAAAAAGTTCTAATCTTAAAAACTTCCCCATAGACTAACATTAGGCACGCTCACGGGTAGAAAGCTGCATGCATGAGGCGCAAGCACGACACCAACTATGGTGGAGTCCTTGGGGCAGAGAAAACCTTTGGTTTGTAACAGGTAATTAGTGCATATAAAGTGAATACAAACACAGAACTAGAATAGTGAATACAAACACAGAACTAGAATAGTGAATACAAACACAGAACTAGAAAAAAAAACACTATTTCTGTATAAACAGCAGATATAACTCTCTTGATGAAAACAGATGCGTGCACTCATCTCCTTTCAACAAAGCAAGCAGAGCGTCACCTACTATTAATACTTTAACACATAGCTTTTTTTTTTTCTTTTTTCTTTTCTTAAGTTTAAAAGTCAATTCCTTTGCATTTTTAGTACAGGTCGTCATTATATAAACAGTATGATGCTCTTTAAGAATATTAATGTCTGTGATGAGGTCGGGATTGGACCGCATCATCACAGTCCTACTTCCAGCCTGGGGGAAAATCAAACTCCACACCACAACCACACAAGCAGTGACTTCTCCTGAAACGTCTGTTTTTTGCCCTGAAGGCTGGGGTGCTGCTGATGACGACCTGCATGACGTTTCTGTAAAAGATGAAGCAATCTGCTGAGCTAAACCAATCCCTCTTCTCTTTGATCCAGTAAACAGAGCCCACTGAAGAACTCATGCAGTTCAAAGCGTAGATGAAAGATTCCCTTCCCTCGTGTTGAAAGGCTACCACAGCCTGCACAGCAGTGAATGGATGCACTGATATGAGTGAGGTGTCCTGGTTTGACCGCATTCAATTTCTCATGACATATTCTATTCTTTGTCTACTAACAGTATGCCAGGCTTTGTTTGTAACACATGCAAAACCTTGTTGTGCCATTCCATTGGGACCCCACTGTAAGGGCAGCAGTGTGGAGTAGTGGTTAGGGCTCTGGACTCTTGACCGGAGGGTTGTGGGTTCAATCCCCAGTGGGGGACACTGCTGTTGTACCCTTGAGCAAGGTACTTTACCTAGATTGTTCCAGTAAAAACCCAACTGTATAAATGGGTAATTGTATGTAAAATAATGTGATATCTGTATAATGTATAATGTGATATCTTGTAAGAATTGTAAGTCGCCCTGGATAAGGGCGTCTGCTAAGAAATAAATAATAATAATAATAATAATACCCATACCAAAAGATCTGTGTCATTGATACAGGTAGTGGACAAAAAAATGGAAACACCTGGGTAAATGAGGGACACCAAGTATATTGAAAGCAAGGGCTTCCACACAGGTGTGGCTCATGCGTTAAGCAAATAACATCCCAGCATGCTTAGGGTCATGTATAAAAACAGGCCTGGTTGCCTATAATTATGGCTAGCATGGCTGCAAGAGGAGACCTCAGTGACTTTGAAAGAGGGGTGATTGTTGGGACACGTTTGGCAGGAGCTTCAGTGACCAAGACAGCTCAACTTGCTGATGTTTCACAAGCAACGGTGTCTAAGGTGATGCCGGCATGGAACTCTGAGGGAAAGACATCATCAGCAAAGGGCAACAGTGGGCGGAAGCGCATGCTCCAGGATCGTGATATCCGTGCATTAATTCGAAGTGCAAGGCAAAACAGGCGAGCAACTGCAGATCAATTGACTGCAAATTTCAACCTGGGGCACAAACAGCCAGTTTCATCAAAAACGGTCCACCAAGAACTCTATAGAGAGGGATACCATAGTGGGACCAATGCCCTATTAAGTGACTTGACACTGGTGTTTCCATTTTTTTGTCCACTACCTGTATGTCCAGAGGTTAAAAGAATGTGGAACTTTATTGAGAGAATGATAACTATAAACTGTGTCTCAACTCCAAGGCCCCATGTCACGGTCTGTGTCATTGATATGTCCAGAGGTTAACGCAATGCTGCAGTGAAAGGGTTTCATTTTAATGGAATGCTTAATTAACTATGAGCTGATGCAAGGCACTATGTTTGAGGCCTGAGCAGAGTCATTCAGCATCATGCTCACAGTTCAAACCATGTGATTTCCTTTAAATGGGCAATGTTGTATGGGTTATTGTGTTTCTCATAGCGTCTTCTGTACCAAAATGAAGACCTACATTGGCCGGATATGCCCCACGCGACTGAATGCCAGCCCTGAATATCCAAGGTCTGCTGTTTTATCACTGTTCAAAACTAGGACCATGTGATAAGGGCCTCCAGTAAAAGCAGAGTGCAGGATGTGTCCTATAGTCTGGACATCCTTCAAGTCCAGGCTATTCCTTTGCCAACCGAGCCAGGGGCAGCGCTCAATTGGCCGAGCGTCGCCGGGAGGACGGAGGGTTAGGTCGGCCAGGGTGTCCTCGGCTCACCCGCGGTTGTAGTCTGGCCGGGCACCTGTGGCTTCTGTAAAGCCCGTCTTCTGTACCAAAATTTGGTGGCTGCATGGTGAGTCCGCATTGGCTGGATATACCCCAGGACAGTGTGATGCCCTCCCTGTCATAGTAGCAGGAGCTGAGCATGTTTTGGCCATTCCAAATTCAAAAATAATAAAAATAATTGACTTCATTCATTAAAAAAAAAAAAACAACTAGACTTAATTCATTTCAGTTTGAAAAAAAATATGTTCAATTAGTATCTGGATTATTGATAATATTGAAATGAGCAGCTGTCAGTACTGAGCAGATCTGAGCCCGGAGACAAAGTGCAGTTTGACTTTGAAGAGATGCATCAAACAGAAGAGCTGCCTCTGTCCTGTCAGGATGAAGTGCAGCCCGCGGGCTCACACAGGCAGGGCCGGGGCGGGCTTGTAAAAGCTCTCTCTCTCCCTTTGAAAGGAGAGCAGGGGCATGTTTGTGCCGGCCTAGCTTTCATCTCTTCTAACTTCCACCCTGAATCTCAGCCTGCGATGCCTCTTACTGAACTGCTAATAGAATGTCTTCAAGCTGCAGTCCCACAACCATATTCACTTTTGCACTAAAATATAGTATCTTGGTGTGAGTTTACTACTGTACTTTCATCCACAGTTAAGTCACTTTATTTCAGAAGAAAGCTGCTAAAAAGCTCCAGTTTCCAGTTCTTATACAGGCTGTATTCCCCCTCCCACCCCTTTGAAATCTTGTTGTAAGTCGCCACAAATCTATTTATTATACACTTTATACCACGCGTGTGGCTGCTTCAAAGCATGTTTATATTTCATATTTCAAAGGCCAGCATGTGTGACATAACAGCAGTGGCTTTGTCAAACCTTTTAATTCAGAGCTCAACACAGCAGTGGTAATGTTTAATGCATAAAACTACAATAAATGACTTATTGTAGTACATGTTAATTACCTGTGGTGTAACAGAAAACACAATGACTCTTTGTGAGTAAAGACATGAAGAACAGTTTAGCTCTTTGATTCTTTCTGAGTTTCCCACTTTGAACCATCCTGTATCCTCTCCATTCAGTATTTCACAGAACAGAATGTTTTTAAATGCAAATGTGACAAGTCTTCCGATATGCAAATGTGAACAAAAACATCTGATTCTGCGTGTTTCTAAAGCATGTCAGGAGCCACTGGAATGTGACTTGAGGTAGCCACAGGAACACTAACAAACATATCATGCAAGGCATTTTATTAGAAAAAAATACAATAAAAGACCTGCACGATTTTACTAAGATTGTAAGTCATTCCATTTAATTATAAAAAAGTTTGCAATTTTCATTTTTTCTCTGGAGTCCTGGTGAGTAGCTGAGTAGCGTGTTTTTTTAAGCTCCTAATGTAGAATGTTGAGTTTGTTAAACATCAATAACATTCCGAGGGCGAGACACACAGTCATATGTGTAGCTGCTGCTCAGAGTTTCCAATGGGAACAGGAGATCATTAATGTGACTTTACACCTGAAGAAGAGACCTTGAGGTCCTGAAAGCTAGTGTATCTAATAGTTAAATCTCATAAACAGTTTATATTTACACACAGACAAACAGGCATTCCCTTAACTTTGCAGCCAGTGGCATGCTTTAACCCTGAAATGGGGAACTAGGAGCAGGCTGCCTAAGGTAAGTATGTAATCTAGGGCGGCACCAGATGTCAGCATTTGCTATAATGTCCTGTGTTTAAAACTGAACAAGGGAGACCTGCATTGTGAACAGAAGTCAGGTTGCTACAGATCAGATGTATGGAAGATATTTACTGACAGACCTATAAAATCCAGGTTCTTATTATGATTCTCAGTTTAGGTCTGGACTGTGGGGCAGCACCTCCAGCCCTCCTTCCCAACACAACACTGCTGCACTGTGCAATGACAAGCTCAGTCAGCCCCCTCCAGGCATCCTTACCTATCAGCTGCTCCTCTCACGCTATCCCTCTCACATAACTCCTGCACTGCTCTCGGCTCTTATAACCTGTAATTTATTTCAAGGCACCATCCCGTTCTTTCCAAGTCCAAAAGGGGCTGTGCAGCCCGTAATAATCAGCACATTGGCCGATTACAGCAGCACTCAAAGCATTTGAATTAAACCCACCTCAAATGGATTGAACCCCTGTATTCATTGTGTTTGCATCAACAAACTGCCCCGACAGGTAGCGTTTACACTAATGTCCATTGTATGGGGCTAACTTGAGATCACTGACCAAACTCATTTCACTGGTGACTTGATGAGGGGGCTTAGAGAGTCACTTAGGGTCTGCACAGCAACTGCAGAGAAAAGCTATTTGTGAATATCAGTATTTATTTTCCAACCTAAAATCCAGAACTGTTTAGACCCACCTAGTAACAATCGCTAGCGTAATACAAAAAGTTACCATCCTGTTTTCTTTCAGCAGCTTTGACATGCCTGGAGTGTTCTTTAAAGCAGTCTGGTTTACAGGTTCTTTCTTGGTCAGTGACTGATTTATGAACCACATCATGACTGTCCAGAACTCCATAGCAACCAGACAGCTGGCCAGTCTGTACTCGCATGTCTAACCCTCACGCCTCACTTGTAAGTCTGCATTGTGATTGTGTGACTGTGGGACCATCTGGGCTACAGCTAAATGAAAAAACAATTCCTTCCCAGTCTGAAAGCAATATTCCACCCTGCCCACCGCGCCTGTACACATCAGTATCGTGAGAGAGCCCATCATCACGACCTACACAGACACTGGACATGCTTATACACAGGGATTGTGCTACTGGAGTGCTGATGAATATCCTTTCCATTTAGTCACAATTGGATAAGCTGCTACATGTAAAATATAAGTGTGCATTGGAGTCTGTTCATACAGGGTGCCTATAGCACACAGTCTGGACTCCACTCTGCACTGGAGTCTGTTCATACAGGGTGCCTATACCACACATACTGGACTCCACTCTGCACTGGAGTCTGTTCATACAGGATGCCTATAGCACACAGTCTGGACTCCACTCTGCACTGGAGTCTGTTCATACAGGGTGCCTATACCACACAGTCTGGACTCCACTCTGCACTGGAGTCTGTTCATACAGGGTGCCTATAGCACACAGTCTGGACTCCACTCTGCACTGGAGTCTGTTCATACAGGGTGCCTGGAGTCTGTTCATACAGGGTGCCTATAGCACACAGTCTGGACTCCACTCTGTATCAGATTGCTCTTTGAGGGCAGGGCTGCTCACTGACTACTCAGCGCTTTGTTCCAAAACAAATGACGGAAACCTCAGGCACTCCTGTCCAGGAATAGTTCAGCAACCTTGAGATCCACACCTCTCAGCTAGAAATACAAATACCACAAGCAGGAACCACATTCACACTTTGTGAAGAGGCACGGACAAGCACACTTTCTCAGTTATAGTAAAGACCTACTTGAGAAGACCTAGTCACTCAGCAATTCAACAAAAACACTTTCCATTGCAGTATGCAGATAACAAACCAAGTCTTTATTCTTAATTGTTTACCTACTGCCACTGAAAACGTACCAAAACACACACATAGTAATAGTAATTAAGCAGTCATTATCTGAAATGCATTCTGCCCAGGATGAAGTCCGATATATTCATGTCGGTTCATGTAACATTATTTATCCGTATAATTTATCAAAATGATAAAGCAGAGAGTGCACCGGTAGTGTCAGGAAGGTGCAGCACTCAAAAGGGTCCTCCAGCATGAGGGTGTAATTGAAAGGAAGTGCTGCACCCCGACTGCTGGCTGATCTGTGACACCAGTTGCTTTTAAGGGTGTTTAGTAGCAAATGTACAGTGTTGTTAATATTCAGTGTTTATTCACAGTTTATTCCATACTGTGAAGACCTGTAGGGTGCAATCTTCACTGTTGAAAATAATACATGCATGAGACTCTTGATAAATAAAATACAAGTCTCCTTTTATTTTAGTTGCTGATCAGCAAACACAAGACGATCTCAGAGCAACTTGTTATATGACAGAGTCAGAGACACACAATACTTTTTCAATACAACTCTGCAGTGTGACAGTCAAAGAGAATACAAACAGAGAAAACAATACACCTCTGCAGTGTGACAGAGTCAAAGAGAATACAAATAGAGAAAACAATACAACTCTGCAGTGTGACAGTCAAAGAGAATACAAATAGAGCACACAATACAACTCTGCAGTGTGACAGAGTCAAAGAGAATACAAATAGAGCACACAATACAACTCTGCAGTGTGACAGTCAAAGAGAATACAAATAGAGAAAACAATACAACTCTGCAGTGTGACAAAGAGAGTACTGAAAACAATACAACTCTGCATTGACAGAGTCAAAGTCAATCAACCCCACAATACAACCTGCAGTGTGACAAGTCCTGAGAATACAAATAGAGAAAACAATACAACTCTGCAGTGTGACAGAGTCAAAGAAATACAAATAAAAAAACAATAAACTCTGAACTGTGACAGGTCAAAGAGAATACAAATAGAGCAATACAACTCTGCAGGTTCATTACAAATAGAGACAATACAACCTGTTCAGACAAAGAGAATACAAATAAAAAACAATACAACTCTGCATGACAGAGTCAAAGAGAATACAAATAGACTATACAACTCTGGCACAATCAAAGAGAATACAAATAGAGCACTTGCAACTCTGCAGTGACAGTCAACTGAATACAAATAGAGCTTGCAATACAACTCTGCAGTGTGACAGAGTCAAAGAGAATACAAATAGAGAAACAATATCTGCAGTGTGACAGTCAAAGATTTTACAAATAGATCAATACAACTCTGCAGTGTGACAGAGTCAAAGAGAATACTAGAAAACAATACAACTGCATGTGACAGAGTCAAATATAGAGAAAACAATACAACTCTGCTTGAGTCAAAGAGAATACAAATAGAGAAACAATCTTAAATGTAATTAAATTTAATGCATTCTTTATTTTGACAGAGTATTTGAATTTGAATTTTTGCTACAATACAATTTTATTGTACAGAGTATAACTGCTCTTATCTGTAATGTGATATTCTGTAAATAGAAAACAATACAACTCTGCAGTGATATTTTGTAACAATTGTAAAATCACCCTGGATACAATACAACTCTGCTGTGTAAGAAAAGAAATAAATAAAAAAATAAACTCTGCAGTAAAAGAAATAAAATAAACAAACAAACAAACAAAGTCAAAGAATAAAAACAAACAGAGTCAAAGAGAATAAATAATACAACTTGTATCTGAGTTACCTGTGAATAGTTATCAATACACTGGTTACTCAAATGATTCAAATATGACAGAGTCAAAATTAACAAATAGAGCAACAATCAATCTTTACAGAGTCAAAGTGTCACAAATAGACGGCAACTCTGCAGTGTGGGTGAAAGAGAATCAAATAGACCAGAGCCAGTGTGAAATAAATAAACAAATAGAGAGGTGGAACTTGCAGTGGACAGTCTGAATACAAATAGAGAAAACAATACAACTCTGCAGTTAATAAATAAACAAAAGAGAAAATAAAAACTCTGCAGTGTGACAAGACAAAAAATACAATCAGACAATACAACTCTGCAGTGTGACAAAACAAAAAGACAAACAAAAACTCTGCACTATACAGACAAAACAATACAAATAGATTTAACTACTTAACTTGCTTTTACAATTATTACCTCACTAGCTCTCCTTCTCCTTCTCCAACAACACCTCCAAGTCCTGTACTCTACCCACTAGTTAGGTGGAGGTATGGAAATGATCTAAAGCTGAACTATGAACTCTTAAAGGTGTAGGCTATGCAATAGACAGAGGTTCATTACAAGACACACCTGTTCAGACAGCTCTGTAAACCTCACAACTCTCCATGATACTGGACTATATGGCACCCAATTGTACCAGCACTTGTACTTGCACTGAACTGCTCCACACCTTGCCATATTCTACTTCTGCTCTTAATTAGAACTACTTCCTGTATCTCACATATTACATTTTGTATTTACTATGTGCTCTTACTGGACTTGCTCGTGCAAATATCTTTACTACTCCTCCTCTTAGTCGCCTAAATGTCAATATTTACATTTTTAAACATCATTTTTGCTACTGATTTTATTGTACTTTATAACTACTCTTATCTGAATGTGATATTCTGTAATTATAACCCGTGATATTTTGTAACAATGACTATACACCAACAAATTAAACAAACAAATAAATAAATAAATAAATAAATAAATAAATAAATAATAATTCGGGTTGTATCTGAGTTATCTGTGTAGTTATCTGACTGGTTACTCATGATTCAAATACGTTCAAGATTAACCGTGCCGGAATCTATCTTTATCAGTCACTAATCTATGAAGAGTTTAACAATGCTTTTGCATGAAACAAACATTGGACTTTATGGCAGGCAGAAGCAATGGCAGATATCTGTTTCTTAGTTATCTTTACTAGGAACAAACCCTGGAAGATACAGATAGACACTGGTGTACTAAAGTGCTGCAGTCAGGAGCTGGTGGATAAAACGATGCATCTCGGGGGTCTAATGTACGGGGAATGGCATCTCTGATAGTATGGGATGCAAATGTGAAGTCAAATGTAGCAGACGTTGTTAACTGATAAAAGGAAAAAGAAGTGAATGCATCGTTAATGCTGAAGTCACACGATTCAACGGTTAAAACATTTTCACTGCCATATCTCTCCACTTGTTCCTTATACAAGTTTACCCTGGTAAATTTGAACAGTAATTGCACACTTTTCTCATGGTTATACTATGCGTTTACCATCATTTACCATTGTTTATCAGTGCTTTACAATGCTATGCTTTACCATGCTTTCACTGTGTGTGATTTCACTCTGCTTCCCCATTATGTTCCGCTCCTCTGCTGTCAGGCTGCAGACCTGTCAAGCTGACCCCCTGATCTGCCCTGTCAGCCCTGCTGAAGCAATATCAACATCCCCTCTGATGGAGAGAAGTCACCCGCCGGCCTGATTGTTTCATTACCAGCAACCAAAATACAGCATGCAGATCTGTCACAGCACATTAGTGAAGCCAGAGCTCCACTCAGCAAGGTTAAACAGTGTGCGGGTGTGTGTGTCAGTATGCAAGGAACTAACACATATTTTCATTTCAAAACACCTGGTACTGCGCTAAGTAAAAGAAAGTTCTCAGTTTGCTTGCCTTGTCTTCCAGGCAATCTGTCATACTTGCACTTCCTGGGTTATTTCACCACAGCAGTGTCAGTAGGTTCTGACCTGGGTAGAGCATGCCGGTGTGAAAGGGCTTAAGAGTGTTTTTTTCGTAACCAGTTAAAAACAACACAGATGTCTAAATGTAACCCTTTTGTAAATCTTACCCCAAACCTCTGCCTATACAGCCCTCTGTGTTCTAGCCATCTCTGCTAAAGAGAATAAAACATGCTGTTGACACCAGCTAATCTCCTCCGGACAGGAAAACAACAACACCCAGTACTTCTCATGCAAAACATCAAAGCTGTTTGTGGTCGAATTTAAAAGCTGGAACAATATCTGTTTTCAGTTATCTTATGAAATGACAGTTTGTGGGGTATAAAATGAAAAACAAACTACCCACCCTAGTTGTGCACACATTTGAAAATAGGACGATTAGCCCTGGGGCTCTTAAACACGTCTGATACATCAGAGTGCAACCATTAACCACTCCCCATGAAACTCAAAGCACTAAAGCATACAGCTTAGAACAAATGTGGAATTTCTTACACCCACTGCAGAGTGTTGCAGGGGACAGGTTAATGGTTACACTGGTGTACCAGCTTTACTTAGAGATTACACATGCTTAGAGCTCTATTGAGGCCACAATGCTGAGTTTTAAAAAGCCACCAGGATGAGATGATTGAAACAGAAAATGATACACAGTGATTCTGAATAAGAAGAACACATTTAAGATAACTGTGATATCCCATACCTACATCACATTTCTCTTCAATACTAGCTGGAGGGAGGTGTAGATACTGTTACAGACAGACAGACAGACAGACAGACAGGGCGTTAGATAGACACACAGTCAGATTAAAAATATAATTTGTTAGTCATAAATCTCCTATTTTTTGGTTTTGTTTTCAGACAACATTATCACTGTGCTTGTCTCCTGGATGTGTGAGGCTGGACTGCCCTTTGTCTTGCAGAGAGAGTTCACTCGTCAGGGCAAAGTGAGTATTCTGAGTGGAAGTTTACAGAAACATTCATTCTGCTGATATGTCATAATGGAAGCTTCCATCCTGTAATCTCCAGAACATAACAAGCACCCTGTGTTTAGCAAGCCTTGACCGAGCAGCCAGGGGAGACATCCCTTGTACAACACATACAGTACGGTATTATAACACGCCTCTCTTTCATAGCGTCTCCATCATACATCACATACATCTCTTGCATGTTTCTAAATGTTTGCTGGCTACCTCTCATCACGTTGAGAGTGTATGTCTTGTGCATTCTTAGCTGTGTCAGAAAATACATGCTCAAATTGATTAGAAGTAGCCACCGTACACTTTTTACCATATTCTAGGTCATTAAATCTAAATAAAAAACAGATGAAAAGCTGATATTAACGCATTTGATCTGTTCATGTAGATTCTGCTGTGGTTTAAACGTTTATAATGCTTTGTCATTCTTACATTCGGAGTATGGTATCTGCACTCAGTGGAATTCTAAGTGTAGTTTCTGCTAATAGGTTCCAATGGGGACGTGACTTGTAATGTATACTACCCTAGCACAAACACCTGAGTGTGGACTCCCCTAGCACAAACACCTGAGTGTGGACTCCCCTAGCACAAACACCTGAGTGTGTACTCCCCTAGCACAAACACCTGAGTGTGGACTCCCCTAGCACAAACACCTGAGTGTGGAATCCTCTAGCACAAACACCTGAGTGTGGACTCCCCTAGCACAAACACCTGAGTGTGGACTCCCCTAGCACAAACACCTGAGTGTGGACTCCCCTAGCACAAACACCTGAGTGTGGACTCCCCTAGCACAAACACCTGAGTGTGTACTACCCTAGCACAAACACCTGAGTGTGGACTCCCCTAGCACAAACACCTGAGTGTGTACTCCCCTAGCACAAACACCTGAGTGTGGACTCCCCTAGCACAAACACCTGAGTGTGGACTCCCCTAGCACAAACACCTGAGTGTGGACTCCCATAGCACAAACACCTGAGTGTTGACTCCCCTAGCACAAACACCGGAGTGTGGACTAGCACAAACACCTGAGTGTGGACTCCCCTAGCACAAACACCTGAGTGTGTACTACCCCTAGCACAAACACCTGTACAGTACAGTAAGGCATGTGCACTGAGAACATTCTTTAGTCTAGTGCAGCACCAGATATCATGCTTCACAAATGAAAAGGCAAGTTTGCTGCAACAGGGTTTTCTTTCAGAAATGCTCATTTGAAGCCAGTGTGCTGATCCATGACAGGTAAGATTTATGGAATGTATTTGTAATGTACAAGCACTTTGATGTTTGAGAAATATCCCAGTTAATAAAACACAGACTAACTTGTGATGAATACCACCTGTCCACTGCATAGTGACCAGTCTGACAAATCCCCCTTCATACAGGTCTGCCTACATGAACGCTGGTGCGCTGGTCCAGTCAAACCCTTTCATACAGCTCTACCTACATGAACGCTGGTGCGCTGGTCCAGTCAAACCCTTTCATACAGGTCTGCCTACATGAACGCTGGTGCGCTGGTCCAGTCAAACCCTTTCATACAGGTCTGCCTACATGAACGCTGGTGCGCTGGTCCAGTCAAACCCTTTCATACAGGTCTGCACATGAACGTGGTGCGCTGGTCCAGTCAAACCCTTTCATACAGCTCTACCTACATGAACGCTGGTGCGCTGGTCCAGTCAAACCCTTTCACAGGTCTGCCTACATGAATGCTGGTGCGCTGGTCCAGTCAAACCCTTTCATGCCTAGAACTCCAGTCAAACCCTTTCATGAGCTCTACCTGGAACGCTGGTCCCAGTCAAACCCTTTCATACAGGTCTGCCTACATGAATGCTACCTGGTCCATGAAACCCTTTCATACAGGTCTGCCTACATGAACGCTGGTGCGCTGGTCCAGTCAAACCCTTTCAATATCCCTTCAAAGGGACTGAGCAAACATGGTGACAAGAATAAGCATTAAAACACAAAGGTGTCTGTCTGCTGTGGAGAATTCATCCTGCTGTGCTTACATCAGCAGAGTCCATGCCTGACAGCACCATGCCTGCTGTACAGTCAATAATACAATCAGGTGACTGCTACAGGGCTATGACACTAAATACCATCAGGTTTTTTTAGGACTAAATGACAATGTTTTCACTTGTCAGCTGTCAGCGCCCCCCCAGCATAGTCTGAAGATCGCATGAGCCTCTAAAAAGGGAATGCATCACTTCCTTAGCAACGGTCTTAACAACCACAAACCATAAACCACCACCATGGCGTCTCCAGTTCATGCACGATTGCTTATTTATTTATTCACTCCTGCAGCCTTCAGGACCAGCACTACTATAAACGTTTATGTAGTCTGAAATGTAAATGCACGTTTCACAACATGTATTAAGCATAGGTTAGACAACAAGTAAGAAATTAATAAGAAAATGCAAATAGATAAACAGCCCCTTAAAATTCACCATCCTGAACTACAAGATGTTAAATGTGCTGCCAGTCTTTATTTATTGGAATACAATTGAGAACAAATGACCCACCCATGTGCTATTTTTAAAAGCACCATTATAAAACAAGTGTATCTGATAATTACATTGCTCTTATAATGCATTAAAATTCTAAATGGTTTTGGATCTTTAGGGAAACGGAAGAAGTTTCTTTTTGCTAACGGTATTGATGGAAATGGGATTTGATGTCTTTCTGAATATGCTTTTTTACAGTACCAATCAATGATTATGAGAAAACTCCACACATGAACTTACTTAAAGGTTATATATATGAGGATACTATAGAGATATTAAAGGATTTTGTAATGGTAATATGGGTGCTAAAATAATCATACAGGAGTGTTTATTGTTTACAGCGACACTGCTAAAATTCCACAAATGTGTGCACTTACTGATCAAGTTTTAATCAGAAAAAAGACAATAATGTAATCTTCCTAATTAGAAGCACACAGCTTGATCTCTGCCTTTCCTTTACTGTGGAGTCAAAAACAAAACTCCAGCCTGACTAACAAAATGTGATTGCCTGCCCCAGGCTTTAAAATGCCTAGTTACAGCTCTGAACTCACTAAAACATTTTCATTATAAAGCAACCGAGTCAGTACTTGTGAGATTGTGTTGATACAAATTCCACAAGGTAGAAACCAATTCTCTTGTATGTGTGTATGTGCAGCATGCTACACTAGTTATATTGGGTAGAGTGTACTCTCTTACAGGTAGAACACGCCACACACTCTGGATTCACAGCCTGCTGAGACTCAATGGACCCTGTGCATTGTTTCTCAAGCTCCACGTCTCCTCATAGTGCAGGGCACAGACTGTCTGGCCTGTCCAGGAGGAATCTGTCAACACACACAGCTCCACACAGTGCTGATACTTGTGGTGTGTGGGGAAGGGTTTCAGCTAATTCTTCACACAGACGCAGTGCTGCACGAGTCACTTACTGACAGTGTAAGGGACGCAATGTGCTTCAGCATTTCCTTAAATAGAAGTGCTTCTTAAACTGCACTCACTAAGTCCTGCCTGGGTGGAAACAGTGAAATACAGAACCAGCGCTTTGAAAGCATGGGTCTCTCCAGTGAGGAAGCTGTCACACTTAAAAGCACAGGCAGGGCGGTTTTGACAATTTGAAAGTATTTACCCTCAATTATATATATATATATTTATATTACAATGGGTTCTAATATACACATTCAGTGAGGAAGCTGTCACACATTTACCATTGTGCCTTAAAAAACAGGCAGGGTGACAAACGGTTTTAACCCCATTTGTCCAAACACACCACGGGACTTTCCCTCAATTATATATATATATATATTTATATTACAATTAAGATATTTTATAATAATATATTCCAATCTAATATACAAATTGTTCAGATATATGTTGTTTGTGGTAAAGCAGTCTGTAAGGCACACATTTACCATTGTGCCTTATAGTGCTTTACTTCACAATTGACTATACTTCTATTTATAAACAGGGTGACAAACAAGGTCTTCTAACCTCATCCACTCTGTCCAGGTTACACACACCACGGGACTGGGGTATTTCTTGTAAATAACCTCCACACTTCCTACTTATAAAAGCGACTCTATATTTAAAACATGCTTTTTCTTTACTAGCATCTCTATGTTTAGCCACGCCACTGGTATTCTGGATGAGTTCTATTGCTATTCTTCTGGATGAGTGGAATACAGCACGCCAGTTCTATTGTTATTCTGGATGAGTGGAATACAGCATGCCAGTTCTATTGTTATTCTGAATGAGTGGAATACAGCATGCCAGTTCTATCTGCTATTCTGGAATGAGTGGAATACAGCTGGATGAGTGGAATAGTTCTACTGCTATTCTGGATGAGTGGAATTCTACATTCTGGATGACAGCCAGTTCTTGTTATTCTGTTATTCTGGATGGATGAGTGGAATACAGCACGCCAGTTCTATTGCTATTCTGGATGAGTGGAAACAGTTATCCTTCATTCTATTGTTATTCTGGATGTGCTGAATACAGCAGCCAGTTCTATTGTTATTCTGGATGAGTGGATACACAGAGTTCCATTGTTATTCTGGAAATACAACGTTTCTATTGATTGCTATTGAATATAGTTTTTCTATTGTTTTCTTTGGAATTTATATTGCTATTCTGGATGTAACACTGCCACCTATTGCTATTCTGGAAATGTTATCCTTCAGTTGTGTCCCGATTCTGGCAGAATAAAATACAACATTTTGATTGCTATTGTATAGTTTTTGTAGTTTATTTAATTTATACCTCGCTGTACTGCCACCCTCGTTATAGCTGCAGTCTGTCCCAATCCTGGCAGAATAATCAGCGAGGACTGTGTGTTAAGACTGTTTATCTTTATCGAGCAACCTTTTAAGCCAGCCATTATTTATCCCACCTGGGTGTCTGCTGTTTGATCCTAGTTTCCTGCACTTTACTGTATGTAGGGTGAAAAGGTCTTTGGTCAGGTTACACTAATACAATCATCCAAACTATTAAACACCCAACAGGGGACTGTCCAGTGCACAGAGTAGACAGACTCCTGTCAGTGCTGCTATTCTGATTGGAGCTGCTCTACACACAGCACCACTCTGCAAGAGAACAAACCACCTGTGACATTGCTTGGATTATATCATTTTCATTTTTGTTATTTAAAAAATAAAACAAAATAAAAAATAAAAATATGCTAAAAATAAAAACCTGAATAGGAAAAAACTAAACACAAAACCCCTCAAACCAGAATCCCCAACCCACACCGCTCTTTTTCCATGCAGATGCAGGGGTGATTCAAAGCAAATGATAAAGCTTTTTGAAGTGATAAAATATGATAACAATTATCTATTAACGGCATCGCTGACTGCCAGCTCCCACCTGCGAATGAGTCACAATTCCACAGAAACCAAACTGGGTCACACCAGGGAGCCAGTGCAAGG
Organism: Huso huso; assembly: GCA_036884735.1. Lineage (NCBI taxonomy): Eukaryota > Metazoa > Chordata > Actinopteri > Acipenseriformes > Acipenseridae > Huso > Huso huso. The sequence goes on along the minus strand of CM072677.1, from coordinate 19,445,632 downwards.
AGCCCTTTCAGAGAGATATACAGCAACCCCAACGACACTGCTCAGAACAGTCCCTACTTCAGATATACAGTAACCCCAACGACACTGCTCAGAACAGTCCCCACTTCAGATATACAGCAACCCCACACTGCTCAGAACAGTCCCCACTTCAGATATACAGCAACCCCACACTGCTCAGAACCCCAGTCCCCCCCACTGCTTCAGATTCATATACAGCAACCCCACACTCAGAACAGTCCCCAAATATCCAGCAACCCCACATAAATTCCCAAAATTCTGAAAATTAATCTGCTTTTAAAAACAAGTTGTTCTGTATAGTATAAAGAATACATATAAATGATGTTTGAAATTCAATCATTAACCATTCCAATTCATTTTATCTTGTGTACAGATCCCGAGCTTCCAACATACAGCATGGTCATGGTCCTTTGAAGTTTCTGATTCAATACCAACTTCAGCTTTGAAGTTCTCTTTGTTTTCATGTTCAATCTTTGTTTCTTTGTTTTCGTGATTGTGAATACGTTCAGCTGTGTGCAGTGTCTCTTTGTTTTCATGATTGTGAATACGTTCAGCTGATTGTGAATACGTTCAGCTGTGTGCAGTGTCTCTTTGTTTTCATTGTGTCTCTTTGTGTGCAGTGTCTCTTTGTTTTCGTGATTGTGAATACGTTCAGCTGTGTGCAGTGTCTCTTTGTTTTCATGATTGTGAATACGTTCAGTTGTGTGCAGTGTCTCTTTGTTTTCATGATTGTGAATACGTTCAGCTGTGTGCAGTGTCTCTTTGTTTTCATTTGTTTTCAGTTGTGTGCAGTGATTGTGAATAGTGTCTCTTTGTTTTCATGATTGTGAATACGTTCAGCTGTGTGCAGTGTCTCTTTGTTTTCGTGATTGTGAATACGTTCAGCTGTGTGCAGTGTCTCTTTGTTTTCATGATTGTGAATACGTTCAGTTGTGTGCAGTGTCTCTTTGTTTTCAGCTGTGTGCAGTGTCTCTTTGTTTTCATGATTGTGAATTGTGTGTGCAGTGTCTCTTTGTTTTCGTGATTGTGAATACGTTCAGCTGTGTGCAGTGTCTCTTTGTTTTCGTGATTGTGAATACGTTCAGCTGTGTGCAGTGTCTCTTTGTTTTCATGATTGTGAATACGTTCAGCTGTGTGCAGTGTCTCTTTGTTTTCGTGATTGTGAACAGAAATCATTCTCTTTGTTTTCACAATACGTTTGAGCAGTGTCTCTTTGAACTCTGTGAACCCGTTCAAAGTGTCTCTTTGTTTTCACAAGATGGTTTTCAAAATAGTTCAGCTTTGTCTTATATTCCAACATGAAAAGCTCCAGTGTCTTTTGTTTTCGCGGAAATACGGCTGAGCATTTTGTTCCAGCTGTGTGCAGGATAGTTTTCATATTGTGATCATCAGCTGTGTGCAGTGTTTTTTCGTCATTGACTTTCATCAGTGTTGATTTTCTGAAATAAAGTTCAAAGCCTCTCATCTCCTCCCTCTGTGCAGTGTCCTTGTTTTCATTGTGAATACAAACAGTGTCTCTTTGTTTTCGTAAGACCTCTGTTTTCGTGATTGTAGTGTTTCTGTGATTGAGTGTCTCTTGTTTCGTTGTGAATACAGCATCCACATTGTGAATACGCTCTGTGTGCAGTGTCCCACACATGATTGTGAATGGGTGTCAGTGTCTCATTTTTTATCATCCCCAGAACTCTAACCCCAAACTGCACAAGATGGCAAAGAGGGTTTGAATTATATTCCAACATGAAAATCATTCTTGAGAAAGGTGAGCATTTTGTTCCATGGATAGCATAGCATCATCACTGATTTAATCAGACTTTATCAGTGTTGATAAACTGAAATAAAGTAAAGCCCTCATCTCCTCCCAGCCTTGTCTTTGACAAAGACCTACCAGTCCACAATCCTTCAATAACCCATTTCTATCATCCCCAGAACACAATCAGGATAGTAGCTTAATACACTCCCTATTCTCTGCTGCAAGCCCACGGCAGTCAATACGAGACAGCCTGCTTTGACAGACAGTAATCCTTCAGCACTGCACAGGCACAGGAAGCATGCATATTGTGATACTCTTAATACGTTAAAGAATGTACTTTATTACGTGAGCCACAGGATACCATATATAACTGCTAACTTGTTCATCAGTTCAGTACAGAACCAACTAGTCACACAACATTAAATCATCTAAATCTACAAAGCAGGACTCGTTTGAGTGCCAGTTGAGTCCTGCTAGTCGGTCAGTGCTCGAAGCACAGCGAGACACAAGCTGCCAGGCAGTCTGAAAGAACAATGCTGTCCCGACCCTGGCTTCACTGTACTCTGTTGCTGCTGAGTGGGTTTATATTGAGAAGCCCTGTAGGACTGCACTCTGGACACTATTTCTTTCCACTTTCTATCAAATAAACAAGGCAGTTACAAGCTTGCCGGGTTTGAAGCATGTTTGAAAATGTTCTGCAAGAGATATGAACCTGAACCTGATAAAGAACAGCACAAAAACACATTCCTGACCTTCTCTGTCAAGACACACCCCAGCCTTCAGTGCTGACAGCTTCAACAGGTATGCTCCTTTATTTTCACAGCACTAATGAAAAACAGACTTCAATAAGTTAATGCAAGCTACATTTTCGGAATATTTCAAAGACAGGCAGCTTCAAATACATTTTCTTGTTGCTGGTGTTTGCATTCGTTCGTATTGCAATGACTCAAATACTGTATTTAGGTGCTCCAATCCCACGACCAAGTCAATTGCATCTTCTACACCCAGGAGCTCAAGAGCGGATGTCAGTGAGTTACTGGCCTCTGGGGCACACAGGCCAGCCCTGCAGGTTCTATGTGAGCTCACCAGGCCCCTGTCCAGTGAGTTACTGGCCTCTGGGGGACACAGGCCAGCCCTGCAGGTTCTGTGTGAGCTCACCAGGCCCCTGTCCAGTGAGTTACCGGCCTCTGGGGGACACAGGCCAGCCCTGCAGGTGTCTGCGTGAGCTCACCAGGCCCCTGTCCAGTGAGTTACCAGCCTCTGGGGCAAACAGGCCCCTGTCCAGGCCCCTGTCCAGTGAGTTACTGGCCTCTGGGGACACAGGCCAGCCCTGCAGGTTCTATGTGAGCTCACCCCCTGTCCAGTGAGTTACCCCTCTGGGGACACAGGCCAGTGAGTTACCTGTTCCAGTGAGTTACCTGTTCAGTATTATCATTTTTCTTTTTTTTTTTTAACCAGCTAGCTAATTTCAGTACCGTCCTGGGTGTATAATTTGTGGCTAATTAGTTTAACTTGCCATATTGTGTTATATACATATTGCAACTTTTGTATTGAGTTTATTATTAACAATAAAACATTAAATAATGAATTCTGTAGATTGTCGTTTTCCATTTTTCTTTCTTTTTTACTGACTGCATCAGAATGGCTCTGTTTATTGGCTCTGTTGGTGTGGTTTAACCTGGTGGATATGGATGCTTACAACCTCTTGCCGTTCTGCCTCTGCCTAGTGTCTGGGCTAACTCCTGCCAGAACTGAACAGCTACAAAATGACTGTATTACACAACAGTAGATTCACATTGAATAGAAACTAAATGAAAATGCATGGCGCACTGAGGAATAAGCACGCATGTCTGTGTTAATCACTTTATAAAAATAATGTTCTTGATTACCCTAGAACCCTTTTTTATTTTGAGAAAAATGTCTGGACACCAGGACCTTTGATGTTAAGCCGGGACTGTCCGAGCTAAACCGGGACATCTGGTCATCCTAGTGCTGAGGAGAAACAGTGCCAGACGGTGCTGGCTGCCTAACTCTCTATGCTGTCAGATAGGATTTTCTGAGTTTGTGAAAGGACTGATCTTTGCTTCAATTTCCACTTCTCATCTGAAGAAGACTGCTGTGGTCTTGAAAGGCTAAAGGTATAGATTTTTTTATACTATAACATTTTATGCTTTTGTAATCTATATTAAATCTTAAATGTAAATGTGTTTTTTGGCTGGTTTTAAAAACACAATTTGGCTACTTTTTGTTGCAAATACAAACATTAAATACAGGGTGCTTATCAGAGACTCTGGAGTGTACCATCACAATTGGTATGTAGGGAGGCGCAGAAAGACTCATTTGATTTCCCCCCGGGAAAAGAGATTGCTTCATTGGTGCTCAGCACCGACATTAGAGCGGTCAGGTGCCATATAAGCATTTTGATAAAAATCAGTAAAGATTCTTAAGTTAATTCTTAAGTCAATGTTCTGCCTGTAGAGGAAAGTGGCGGAACAGCGTTCCGGCTCAACTACACCAGTGGTGAAGAGTAATGACATCAGGGAACCACTCCAGTCTATAATTGTGTTTAATGATTGCTGAGCTTGTGATAACTGGGGCATTGTGAAAGCACTGTCCACTCCAAAAGGACAAACAAGAGAGCTGGCACATAACAGAATGCCTTGAAATCATCCTTTCTAAAAACAGCTCTTTCAAAACCATCCATTGCCAGCAACATTCATCCCCCCACACAAAACTACAGCATGTGTAAAAATGTAAGTGAGACAGACAGACAGGGTGCCTTAAAAACACAGAGTCTGAACTGTGTCATCACCAATGTATTCTCTAGGTATATGTGAAGCTGCAGGTGTCACCTCCATGCAGAGGGTTAGGCACCTCCATGCAGAGGGTGGGGCACCTCCATGCAGAGGGTGAGGCACCTCCATGCAGAGGGTGAGGCACCTCCATGCAGAGGGTGAGGCACCTCCATGCAGAGGGTGAGGCACCTCCATGCAGAGGGTGGGGCACCTCCATGCAGAGGGTGGGGCACCTCCATGCAGAGGGTGAGGCACCTCCATGCAGAGGGTGAGGCACCTCCATGCAAAGGGTGAGGCACCTCCATGCAGAGGGTGAGGCACCTCCATGCAGAGGGTGAGGCACCTCCATGCAGAGGGTGGCAGACCTCCATACAGAAGGTGGAGCACCTCCATGTACCCCAGACTCTGATGCTCTCAATGGCTTGGATAAGCAGCTCCATGCAGACACAGAACAGGGTGAGAGATGCCAGCTGCTACGATCTGACTGCAGCAGCTACCATACTGCACATTGCAGTGGAAATGGGACCCCCCTCCCGCTACCTTAACATCCCGGTTGGCTTGTCAGAAATACGGGGTGTCTGAGTGATACTGGTACTCATGTCTGTAAAACCATCCGGCAGGACTATGCAACCCACATGGATAACTGGAAACCCAGGTCTGTAAAACCAGCGATACGTATCAGGACTATACTTCAGTGATAAAGCCAGACAGAGACACTTTTATCGTTGAGCAAAATCGCCATCGGTCCTCTCTGCGCAGAGATTGGCAGTTTAAAAAAAAACTTCGACAAAAAAAACATAAACAACTTAATCAGCAGCAGCTCTGTGGCACTGCAAATAGCATTCCTCCCTCATTCTTGCTATGCTACTGTGTGTATATATATATATATATATATTGTAATAAATAGGTTTATAATCACTAATGTAGATAATTCAGTGGGGGTGTCTTAATAGAGAATTATAATATTTACAACCTGAAATAGATGCAACTGTTATAAAATTATGGTTTGTTGTAACGGCAATTTTTTGATGGGTGGCGTGTTTCAGATAGAGCTAAAATGATCCTATTGGAAGAGAAAGAGAACTGTGATTGACCTGTGACCCGGATCTGAAAGGTCCATCTTTAAGAGGGGCAAGGGGAGTTTGCACAGGGAAGAAGTGGTTGGAGTTAGTGAAGAGTGAGAGGGGTTTGCAGACAAGTTTAAAAAAAAGGAAATTTGTTTGGTCAAAAAGTGTCTTGGACATAAAACAAAGCCTGGACCTTTGAGAAACCATTAAACCAAAGTCTGTTGGAAAAGCTGACTGGCCATGTGCAGCAGGAGTAACAGAACAAGGGAACCAGAATGGAATAAAGGTTTCCTTGGAACAGTAAGTGAAGCAAAGAATTCCTCCGGTTTAAACAAAGCAACGGAGTATTGCTAAGAGACTGCAAAACCCCACTGAGCAAACCAACCATATATATCATATATAATGTATATATAAATAGTGTTCTGTGTGAATTGAATAATCAAGATGGTAAGACTTACAAACTTTGTATATTTGGAGGTAACAGACTTTTTTCCCACAGTTTAAAGGCTATCACTGGTTGGTAAATCTGAGTTGTTTTTTCTGTTACCTTAACCTTCTAACAAAATGTTGCCAGCAGCTGATGTAAATACAATTACAGTTGTGGACATTGTAATCATTTACACCACCTCGAATCCTGTCAACATTTATAATATATTACACCATTGATTAATGAAATAAGACCAACTTTTTTTTTTTTTTTTTTCCCTTCTCGTGAACATTTAACCACAAAAAAAAAAAGTCCAGATTTAGTTAAATACATGGGTTTCTAAAACCAACATTTAAAATCAGTCTAGAAATTTTTTTAAATATTTTGTTTTTGACATGTTAAACCTGGGTTTCTAACAAATAAACATTTAATTTAAATATTTTGTTTACAAATCAACATTTAGCTAACATTTCTAAAAATAAATCTGTGAAAAAATACATGTAACTTAACTCTTTTTTAGTTTGTTTTGTTTAAACTTGGCGATTCAACAGTTCCTGACAGATACATCTGAAAAACATTATTGTTCATCAATTCAATCTGAGGTTTTTACAAAATACAGTATGCACATTATTGTTCAACACAAATACAGCACAAGTACAAAAAAATGTAGCTAGTCATGAAAAGACTGTCTGTCTCCTTTTGTGGAGACGAAATAAAATAAATAAAACACAGAAGAGCATGGGAACACCACACACTAAAAAAAAAAAAAATTAGAATACCACAATTTGGAATACCACCGTCTTGTAAAAGAGCTAATGTGATTAAAAAATAACTTTATTAAAACAAAGAAGCATCATTTTACAGAAATACAAAATAATCCCCGAACTAAAACTTTTTGTATTTAGCTAAATCTGGACTTTTTTTTGTTAAATCTCTGAAAAAATATGCGATTTACAATAATCCAGGAATTTTTTTTTTATACTTATCGGCACTGTTCATCACTGCAGTTTCACTGACACACTCGCCACTTCAAACATAATACAAGTCCTACAGTAATCGTCAACGGCTCATTTGAAAGGTAAGAACTTGGCCTAATTAGCTTTCATTTATGTATTTAATTTTTTTTTTAACAGAACTGCCTCTTTAGTCAGTCACCCCCCTTAGTAACACTTCACGTCCCCCAGTTTGCGCACCACTGCTCTAAGCCCAAAGCACATGCCCAAGCAAGCACCGCTTGATCTGCCTCGAGTGCATTGCAGGCTCAACCCTCAATAGGGCTGTGCATGAATGTGCTTCCTGTCTGGCAGTGTATCTGCTTTTCAGTGAATGTTTTAAGATTGTGCTGTTTTAGCAGGATTTGGCTTTCGTGTTGTGTAATTATGTTTAAAAGATTGCTTGTACCCCTTTAGCAAAGCTTAGTGAACGTGCTTCATTAATTCATGTTTGTGCAGATGGGTTTTGGTGTCTACACAGTGCAGATGGGTTTTGGTTTCTACACAGTGCAGATGGGTTTTGGTGTCTACACAGTGCAGATGGGTTTTGGTGTCTACACAGTGCAGATGGGTTTTGCAGATGGGTTTTGGTGTCACACAGTGCAGATGGGTTTTGGTTTCTACACAGTGCAGATGGGTTTTGGTTTCTACACAGTGCAGATGGGGGTTTTGGTTTCTACACAGTGCAGATGGGTTTTGGTTTCTACACAGTGCAGATGGGTTTTGGTTTCTACACAGTGCAGATGGGTTTTGGTTTCTACACAGTGCAGATGGGTTTTGGTTTCTACACAGTGCAGATGGGTTTTGGTTTCTACACAGTGCAGATGGGTTTTGGTTTCTACACAGTGCAGATGGGTTTTGGTGTCTACACAGTGCAGATGGGTTTTGGTGTCTACACAGTGCAGATGGGTTTTGGTGTCTACACAGTGCAGATGGGTTTTGGTGTCTACACAGTGCAGATGGGTTTTGGTTTCTACACAGTGCAGATGGGTTTTGGTTTCTACACAGTGCAGATGGGTTTTGGTTTCTACACAGTGTTTGCAGATGGGTTTTGGTTTCTACACAGTGCATCCAAACACTACAGTTTCCAACAGTATACAGATGGGTTTTGGTTTCTACACAGTGCAGTGGGTTTGGTTTCTACAGTGCAGATGGGTTTGGTTTCTACACAGTGCAGATGGGTTTTCATTTCTAAAATTAAAAATGGGTTTTGGTTTGATCCTGCAGATGGGTTTGGTTTCTACAGGACAGATGGGTTTTGGTTTCTGGCCAGTGCAGATGGGTTTTGGTTTCTATACATGCAATCCCAGTCTACACAGTGCAGAGGGTTTTGGTTTCACCCTCCCCAGAAGGGTTTGGTTTCTACAGCTATGCAGATGGGTTTGGTTTCTAAATGAATGAATCCCCAAGATGGGTCCAAGAGTGCAGATGGGTTTTGGTTTCTGATAATGAAGATGGGTTTTGGTTTCAACTGGGTTTTGGTGTCTACACAGGGCCTGCCCCTTTTCATTTCTGCACAGTGCAGATGGGTTTGGTTTCTCCAGCCAGATGGGTTTTGGTGTCTCTCCAGCCTGATGGGTTGGCTTTTGGCCTCTCAGCCTGATTGAAGATGGGCCCAGGTTCTCAGCCTGATGCAGATGGGTTTTGGTTTCTCCAGCCTGACCACGATGGGTTTTGGTTAAAACAAACTGCAGATGGGTTTTGATTTCTAAACCCCTACTTATGGGTTTTTTTTTCTACACATGGTATGGGGTTTGGGGAATCCACAGTGCAGATGGGTTTTGGTTTCCTCCAGGCAGATGGGTTTTGGTTTCTACACAGTGCAGATGGGTTTTGGTTTCTCCGGCACAGTGCAGATGGGTTTTGGTGTCTACAAAAAGCAGATGGGTTTTGGTGCAGCCACACAGATGGGTTTTGGTGTCTGGTGCAGATGGAAATGATTTTTACACAGTGGAGGTTTGGTTTCCGAAAGTGCAGATGGGTTTACATTCTACATGTGTTTGTGATCCTGGTTTACTGGCAGATGGGATCATCCAAACTCTAAGTTTCCAACAGTATACAGCAATACTAGACATGCTGTAGTGTTTCACAGACAGCGTGCTTTCTTAAATGTGCAGATGCTGATTCATTTTAAAATTAAAAATAAGTGGGTGATCCTGCAGAGCAGTGCTCACTGAGGAGGATCAAGAGAATGACTCATCCATCATACAGACAGCTGTGCACACAGCTGCAGCGACAAGACGTTTCAACTCAAGAGAACAAAATATTTAAAAAAATGACACAACATTGACTCAAAACATATAATGTTGTGTTCTTTCATGATAATGAAGGTAAGCAACTGAACACACTTCCCGCCCCTGTCTTCACAGAACAGATGATATAGCCTCTCCAGCCTCAGTGTGCTTCCCACCCTCTCCAGCCTGATGCACACTGATCGGAAGCTGTGCTCTGGGATCATTGCTATTTATCAAAGACTTGAGACACAGGTAAGAACCGGTCAGGCTGTTGAAAATCCTATGTTATAATAGCTAATGAAATACTTTCACAAATCTAACATGTAGTTGTATTTGGGGATTTTGATTTCAGAACCTATTTCAGCTAGGGATTGACAGGGAAGTGAATGTTCCCCGCCCTGAAGTCTTGTCCAGTAGTTTATCTTGTTTTCTCCAGTTCAAGCTGTTCCTCTGTTCTCAGGAAGTGAAGGAAATGTTTTTGGGAGCAGTATCTGGCCCCCTAGTGCAGAGCTTTTTTAAATTTCAGTGGTGCGAGGAGAAAGAGAGGAATCCAGGCTGAGAGAGGCTCTAAAATGGTCATCTCCCTGAGAGGACTCTCCGAGCGTGCCTGTGCAGTGATCGAAAGAACCTATCTCTAACTGCAGGGCTGCAGTACTAGACATGCGATGATTCACAGACAGCGTGCTCCACAAATGTGTGCTGAGTGACAGAAACGCGTGGAGGGAACTCGATGAGCAGTGCTCACTGAGGAGGATCAAGAGAATGACTCATCCATCATACAGACAGCTGTGGACTGGTGCAGCAACAAAGCCTGTTTCAACACAGGGCTGCAGTGCGTAAAAGAGAGAGAACATTGACTCAAAACATATAATGTTGTGCTTTCAGTGTGCGAGGAGAGAGACAGAGTTGTAGAGTGCAGTGTTTGTGGCACTGTGGAACGGACAGTGCTGTCTGATTATATCACACAGTGAACGCTGCAGTTATTTTATTGTGGGGGGTTAGTATCTGCCCAGGTCTACAAACCCTCTGCTCAAGTGCAGGTTATTCTTTAATGTGGATTATACATACTAACACTAAAACAAAACATTTTGTGGTGTGGATGCTGAGCACCCACTTATTATACCCATGGGTGCTTGAACCCCGGGGCATCACGGAGAGTGAACTGGTGGGTGCCTGAAGTCTTGTCCAGTAGTTTATCTTGTTTTCACTGTGACTGGTGGGTGCTTGTTCTCAGGGCATCACGGAGATGACACTGGGACTGGTGGGTGCTTGAGCCCCGGGCATCACAGAGACGACTCTGTGACTGCAGACTGATGGGTGCTTGAGCCCGGGGCAGACCGGAGAAAAGGAGACACTGTGACTGGTGGGTGCTTGAGCCCGTCCGGGGCATCAGTGGAGAGAGACACTGTGACTGGTGGGTGCTTGAGCCTCGGGGCATCACGGAGACGACACTGTGACTGGTGGGTGCTTGAGCCCGGAGCATCACGGAGACGACACTGTGACTGGTGGGTGCTTGGACTGGACTGGGTGAATCACGGAGGGCTAACACACTGTGTACTGGTGGGTGCTTGAGCCCGCCTATTTCAGATCACGGAAGAGAGACACTGTGACTGGTGGGTGCTTGAGCCCCGGAGCATCAAGCTGAGTTCTCAGTGAGGAGAGAGTGACTGGACTGTGCTGCAGAGCTCTCTCAAGTGCTGCAGTGTGCGACACTGTGACTGGTGGCAGTGTTTGAGGCACTATGGAACATCAGTGCTGAGATTATCACACAGTGATTGGTGGGTTATTTTATTGCCCCGGGTTAATCTGCAGGTCTACAAACCCTCTGCTGACTGGTGGGTTCTTTAATGTGGATTATGGAGATGACACTAAAACTGGTGGGTTTGTGGTGAGCCTGCTGCATCACCCAGACGACATTATACCCATGGGGGCTTGAACCCCGGGGCATCACGGAGACGACACTGTGACTGGTGGGTGCTTGAGCCCCGGGGCATCATGGAGATGACACTGTGACTGGTGGGTGCTGAGCCCGGGGCATCACGGAGACGACACTGTGACTGGTGGGTGCTTGAGCCCGGGGCATCACGGAGATGACACTGTGACTGGTGGGTGCTTGAGCCTCGGGGCATCACGGAGACGACACTGTGACTGGTGAGTGCTTGAGCCCCGAGGCATCACGGAGACGACACTGTGACTGGTGGGTGCTTGAGCCCCGGGGCATCACGGAGATGACACTGTGACTGGTGGGTGCTGAGCCCGGGGCATCACGGAGATGACACTGTGACTGGTGGGTGCTGAGCCCAGAGGCATCACGGAGATGACACTGTGATTGGTGGGTGCTGAGCCCCGGGCATCACGGAGACGACACTGTGACTGGTGGGTGCTTGAGCCCCGGAGCATCACGGAGACGGCAGCGCCTATGATCGGGACCGATTTTCAAAACTGTTTACTCCAAAGTGTAAACTACTGTCAATTATTCAAAATAAACACCCTAACGTAGTTAAACTGCATTCAATTAAATACCCACTGGGCTTAGTTCTAGTTGTGTAACTTTGACAGGTGTTTTTCTCCTTTTGAAATCAGCTCCAGGGTTTTTCTGTTTTATCTCTGGTACCACACTAGGCTAAAGAAAGCTCTCGGTTTGCCTGCCTTACTTTTAGGTAATCTGTTTGCTTGCACTTCCTAGGTCATTTAATCTGGACAGCGAATATCTTCCTAGCCTTTCAACGCTTTGACCTCAAAGAAACTTCTGAGGGGAAACAACCACTGTACCTGAAAACGCAGCGTGCAAACCGAGAGCTTTCTTTAGCCTACTTTGGTACTAGTTATCATTTTATTTAAACGGAAATACATGTCTGCTAAGTGTGCTTCTTTAAAAACTGCACATGCAAGGCCTGCTGCCCATACAAACGGGTGTGCCCGGCAGGTGAGATTGAAGGAATCACTTCATTAGCTGGAATCGCAGTGTGGTGGTTCAGAGAGATTATGATTT
>CM072677.1:19301628-19432857 GCA_036884735.1 Huso huso | reverse complement strand
ACTTCTGAGGGGAAACAACCACTGTACCTGAAACGCATGGCGTGCAAACCGAGCTTTCTTTAGCTTACTTTGGTACTAATTATCATTTTATTTAAATGGAAATACATGTCTGCTAAGTGTGCTTCTTTAAAAACTGCACATGCATGGCCTGCTGCCCATACAAACGGGCGTGCCCGGCAGGTGAGATTGAAGGAATCATTTCATTAGCTGGAATCGCAGTGTGGTGGTTCAGAGATTATGATTTCTAGGGTAGGAATTCTGGTTTTTGCTCCTATCTTGTTGCTTGCAGGGGGTAGTGTGTTATAAGGGTGTCTTGCATTTAGTGATACTCTCTGGCTCTGGAAAGAATCCTTCTTTAAACATCACGGTCTGTTTTGAATAGCTGCAGTCCTGACCATTGATAGCAATCCGCTGCCTTAGTTATTCAGTAGGATACAATCTGAAAGGAGTGATGCCAACGTGAACACAAGCAAAGCAAATCACACAGCCGACCTGCACCTCAACTCACAGCTAAACCACAAATAACCAAACATCAGTGCAGGTGGGCATGGTTCACTGAAAGAGGTCAAATCTATAGCAGTCAGCAGCCCCTACTCCCATCTGAAAGTCAATGTAACAATTAATACTAACATTGCTATCAATGATGGACTGGCATTTCAGACTTGCTAATAACATTTTCAATGAATATAAAATTATAATGTATTATATAGAGCAAGTAATAAACCATAAACAGCATTTTCAAATGTGTCAGAAAGACGTGAAAGGTTATAACCTTGGACCCCCTTACTACCCGTTCGGGTTGAAACTGTGGTGATTTTGTATGGAAGTATATTCACAAAGCACAGTGTTGCAGGGGGAGAGGATAACAGTTACACTGGTTTACCAGATTGATTCTGAGAGCTCTATTGAGGTTATATGGAGGCTTTAAAGCTAGCCATGCAGTTTCTGTTATAAGGGTGCTGCTGTGCACAGCTAGCCATGCAGTTTCTGTTATCAGCACGGAGAGGGGCGTCTCTGTACTCTGTGTTTCCCCCCTGCACGCTGTGTTTCCCCCCTGCACTCTGTGTTACCCCCCTGCACTCTGGCAGCACCCCCCTGCACTCTGGCAGCACCCCCCTGCACTCTGTGTTTCTGCCCTGCACTCTGGCAGCCCCCCCTGCACTCTGTGTTTCTGCCCTGCACTCTGGCAGCCCCCCTGCACGCTGTGTTTCCCCCCTGCACTCTGGCAGTCCCCCCCTGCACGCTGTGTTTCCCCCCTGCACTCTGGCAGTCCCCCCCCTGCACTCTGTGTTTCTGCCCTGCACTCTGGCAGCCCCCCCTGCACGCTGTGTTTCCCCCCTGCACTCTGGCAGCACCCCCCTGCACGCTGTGTTTCTGCCCTGCACTCTGGCAGCCCCCTGCACGCTGTGTTTCCCCTGCACTCTGGCAGTCCCCCACGCTGCTGTGTTTCCCCCTGCACTCTGGCAGTCCCCCCTCCCTGCACTCTGTGTTTCTGCCCTGCACTCTGGCAGCCCCCCCTGCACGCTGTGTTTCCCCCCTGCACTCTGGCAGCACCCCCCTGCACGCTGTGTTACCCCCCTGCACTCTGGCAGCACCCCCGGCACGCTGTGTTTCTGCCTGCACTCTGGCAGCCCCCCTGCACGCTGTGTTTCCCCCCCTGCACTCTGGCAGTCCCCTCCCCTGCACTCTGTGTTTCTGCCCTGCCTCTGGCAGCCCCCTGCACGCTGTGTTCCCCCTGCACTCTGGCAGTCCCCCCCTGCACTCTGTGTTTCTGCCCTGCACTCTGGCCCCCTGCACGCTGTGTTTCCCCTGCACTCTGGCAGCCCCCCTGCACGCTGTGTTTCCCCCTGCACTCCCCAGTCCCCCTGCACATGTGTTTCCCCCTGCACTCTGGCAGTCCCCTGCACGCTGTGTTTCCCCCCTGCACTCTGGCAGTCCCCCTCCCTGCACTGTGTTTCTGCCCTGCACTCTGGCAGCCCCCCTGCACTGTGTTTCCCCCCCTGCACTGGCAGCACCCCTGCACGCTGTTTCCCCTGCACTCTGGCAGTCCCCCTCCCTGTCTGTGTTCTGCCCTGCACTCTGGCAGCCCCCCCTGCACGCTGTGTTTCCCCCTGCACTCTGGCAGCACCCCCTGCACGCTGTTTTTCCCCTGCACTCTGGCAGTCCCCCTCCCAGGCCTCTGTGTTTTTTGCATTCTCCGGGTGACATTTATGGTTTGCCTATAAAGGGGTAGCGATTCCCGACTTGTAATCACATTATTATCAGAAGGAGCTGCTGTTCTTTGCCAGGTCTAATGAAATGCAATCCCGGAATGTGTTTTGCTTTATCAGCTCTCTCAACTACATAGCTGACAAGATGTTATTTGGATCTTGCTTTTCTGGAAAGGTTACAACAGTCATGAAATTCTTGGGAATGGCTACTGTGACGTGATTTGTGCGCTGCAGCCAGAGGCAGACTGCTTATGGGAGATGTGTTTCCTAACGGTGAGGGAGGGTCCAGGGCAGCCAGCGAGGCACTGACAGGACATGGCAGAGGTGTAGAAATGAGGGCTTTATCTCAGTTAATCTCGGTTTTAATTGCAGATTTATTTAACATAACACCAATACGACTACTTTATTTTTCAGGTCTTAAAACTACTGAGCACTGCCTTTTGTTTGTCGTGCTCATTTTTTACAGTCACTTTTACACTAAACAGATCATTCTGCACGTAGCTCTATCATTGGTTCAACTGTAGCATTCAGCATTCCTGAATTTAGAAGAAATAAAGAACTCAAATATTAAGATCAAGAAAGATGAAAAAAGTGTGATTAATCTGCATTGAAACTGTGTTACTTGACAGCCCTTGTTTAAATTGTGTTACTTGACAGCCCTTGTTTAAATTCTCTCTGTGATTCACAATGCATACCTATGCTTTACCATGCTTTAACTGTGCTTTATTACACATTGCTGTGCTTTTATTGTGAGAAACTTTTATAACGGCCAGTTCACATTGTTTCAATGCAACCATGAAAGTGATGTTGAATGAATGCTGTACACCAGTGATGCTGCAAGTGGCCCCTTGGGAACAAATGTGTGGCCTCGACTCTAACTGAACTTGAATCTTGCTGTTCTATCTGGTTTCTACTCTCCCCGGTTTAATATTCAGCCTACAGATCTGAAGCGCCAGGGAACGCATGACTGCTGAAGGAGGGTTTGATGCAAGATGACTTTTGTAATAGGAGAGAATGCGTGACCTGAGTGTGATGTTAGGTGTGTGTGTTGTGCAGGTGTGTACTGCAGGAAGGACCCTGCTGTGACTCACCTGGGTGTCCAGGCTGCAGAGGCTAAGGGAGTCTTCATCTCTCTTGCTCTGCTTCCGCTTCCTCTGCAAGAAAACAAGAGAGTAGACGTTCAGAATCAGACACCAGATTACAAAGAACAAGGCAGCTCACTGGAGAACACACAGCCTTATTAACAAGACTTCTACTCAAAGAACAACACAGCTCACTGGAGAACACACAGCCTTATTAACAAGACTTCTACTCAAAGAACAACACAGCTCACTGGAGAACACACAGCCTTATTAACAAGACTTCTACTCAAAGAACAACACAGCTCACTGGAGAACACACAGCATTATTCATTAACTATTTGAAAGGAAAACCATGTTATTTGTGTACATTGAGGAAGGCACCAGCTGAAACGTGTGTCTACCTGCTTTATTTATAAAATAGTTTTACCTTTAGATATTTAGTAAGCAAGGGTTCTGAGTGGAATAAAACTGGCAATAAATCAATACCCCAGCCCTGTGGAGAGAGCACTTCACATATATGAGGAAAAATCAATACCCCAGCCCTGTGGAGAGAGCACTTCACATATATGAGGATAAATCAATACCCCAGCCCTGTGGAGAGTCTGCACTTCACATATGAGGATAAATCAATACCCCAGCCCTGTGGAGAGAGCACTTCACATATATGAGGATAAATCAATACCCCAGCCCTGTGGAGAGTCTGCACTTCACATATATGAGGATAAATCAATACCCCAGCCCTGTGGAAAGAGCACTTCACATATATGAGGATAAATCAATACCCCAGCCCTGTGGAGAGTCTGCACTTCACATATATGAGGATAAATTAATACCCCAGCCCTGTGGAGCGAGCACTTCACATATATGAGGATAAATCAATACCCCAGCCCTGTGGAAAGAGCACTTCACATATATGAGGATAAATCAATACCCCAGCCCTGTGGAGAGTCTGCACTTCACATATATGAGGATAAATCAATACCCCAGCCCTGTGGAAAGTCTGCACTTCATATATGACGATAAATCAATACCCCAGCCCTGTGGAGAGAGCACTTCACATATATGAGGAAAAATCAATACCCCAGTCCTGTGGAGAGTCTGCACTTCACATATATGAGGATAAATCAATACCCCAGCCCTGTGGAAAGAGCACTTCACATATATGAGGATAAATCAATACCCCAGCCCTGTGGACAGTCTGCACTTCACATATATGAGGATAAATCAATACCCCAGCCCTGTGGAGAGTCTGCACTTCACATATATGAGGATAAATCAATACCCCAGCCCTGTGGAGAGAGCACTTCACATATATGAGGATAAATCAATACCCCAGCCCTGTGGAAAGTCTGCACTTCACATATATGACGATAAATCAATACCCCAGCCCTGTGGAGAGAGCACTTCACATATATGAGGAAAAATCAATACCCCAGTCCTGTGGAGAGTCTGCACTTCACATATATGAGGATAAATCAATACCCCAGCCCTGTGGAGAGCACTTCACATATATGAGGATAAATCAATACCCCAGCCCTGTGGAGAGAGCACTTCACATATATGAGGATAAATCAATACCCCAGCCCTGTGGAGAGTCTGCACTTCACATATGTGAGATAAATCAATACCCCAGCCCTGTGGAGAGTCTGCACTTCACATATGAGGATAAATCAATACCCCAGCCCTGTGGAGAGTCTGCACTTCACATATATGAGGATAAATCAATACCCCAGCCCTGTGGAAAGTCTGCACTTCACATATATGACGATAAATCAATACCCCAGCCCTGTGGAGAGCACTTCATATATGAGGAAAATCAATACCCCAGCCCTGTGGAGAGCACTTCATATATGAGGATAAATCAATACCCCAGCCCTGTGGAGAGTCTGCACTTCACATATATGAGGATAAATCAATACCCCAGCCCTGTGGAGTCTGCACTTCACATATATGAGGATAAATCAATACCCCAGCCCTGTGAGAGTCTGCACTTCACATATATGAGGATAAATCAATACCCCAGTCCTGTGGAGAGTCTGCACTTCACATATATGAGGATAAATCAATACCCCAGCCCTGTGGAGTCTGCACTTCATATATGAGGATAAATCAATACCCCAGCCCTGTGGAGAGTCTGCACTTCCATATATGAGGATAAATCAATACCCCAGCCCTGTGGAAAGTCTGCACTTCACATATGACGATAAATCAATACCCCAGCCCTGTGGAGAGCACTTCACATATGAGGATAAATCAATACCCCAGTCCTGTGGAGAGTCTGCACTTCACATATATGAGGATAAATCAATACCCCAGCCCTGTGGAGAGTCTGCACTTCATATATATGAGGATAAATCAATACCCAGCCCTGTGGAGAGTCTGCACTTCACATATATGAGGATAAATCAATACCCCAGCCCTGTGGAGAGTCTGCACTTCACATATGAGGATAAATCAATACCCCAGCCCTGTGGAGAGTCTGCACTTCACATATATGAGGATAAATCAATACCCCAGCCCTGTGGAGAGTCTGCACTTCACATATATGAGGATCCATAGACATCGTCTCCCAGTCCTTGCTTTGCAGATACTATGGATTTGCAGTGCTTTTCAATGGGTTTGTACACCCAGTGCAGTTTTAAACTCAAACGCATTTTGTGCACATGTGAAAGAGATATTGAAGATTGATTGTTTTCCTTTTAAATCAGAAGGAAGGAGTTTACTTTACTGATATTTCAAAAGTTTGTATCTTAAAAGAAAACAGCCACTGATTGAAAATGCCGATGAATCGAAAGCAGCTGACCTCAGACCATTCACATTGATTGTTGGCAAACCAATCCCATTCTTACTAGTGAGGGCACTTTGTCTTGATTGCTTCCAGACGCACACCATTAGGCTATTTATATCACAAATACCTTTTTATCGCTAGAAAACTTTTGTCATTTTCATTTAATTGGATGCTAATTCTGGAGTTTGGTTCTCATCCAAATGCGGTTTATGGAAACCTTCCTAAAGACAGGGCTAAACGAATTCTAAATATATGTCTGTCCTGCTTTGTGTGTCAAGTGGTTGTCATATGGTCAAGGTAGCGAGTGTGGTTAATCCAGCAGCAACAGATATACAGAAGCAGGAGTTTCCAAATATATCACAATATTTTATTTATTAAGAAAAAACTGATCAAGAACCAAAGAAAATTAAAAAACAAACAAAAATAGTGTACACAAAAACAATTAGTGCACATGTGAAAGAGATCTTGAAGACTGATTGTTTTCCTTTCTAAATCAAAAGGAAGGAGTTTACTGATATTTACTGATGAGTTAGACTGAGACACACTGTACACTGAGCATTCCAGCTTGTACTGATGAGTTAGAGACACACTGTACACTGAGCATTCCAGCTTGTACTGATGAGTTAGAGACACACTGTACACTGAGCATTCCAGCTTGTGCTGATGAGTTAGACTGAAATACACTGTACACCGAGCATTCCAGCTTGTACTGATGAGTTAGAGACACACTGTACACTGAGCATTCCAGCTTGTGCTGATGAGTTAGACTGAAACACACTGTACACCGAGCATTCCAGCTTGTACTGATGAGTTATAGGACACACTGTACACTGAGCATTCCAGCATGTACTGATGAGTTAGAGACACACTGTACACTGAGCATTCCAGCTTGTGCTGATGAGTTAGAGACACACTGTACACTGAGCATTCCAGCTTGTGCTGATGAGTTAGAGACACACTGTACACTGAGCATTCCAGCTTGTACTGATGAGTTAGAGACACACTGTACACTGAGCATTCCAGCTTGTACTGATGAGTTAGAGACACACTGTACACTGAGCATTCCAGCTTGCACTGATGCTAAACACCCTTCCTGACAACAAGAGAAAGTGAAGATGAGTGATCAGAAACACAAAGAAAGCAGTGACAGTTTGAACAATCCGACCCCTGGTAAACCTGCACTGAAATAACTGATCGCAGGTCTCATCACAGCATGAATACATCTCATCTGTGAGTGTAGGGTTACTAATAGGAGTGTTCAAGCAGCTGTAGGGGTTGAACAGTGTATGCAAGAACTCCAGGCTCCTGCTCATTTAAATAATATACTTCATTGTTGGTAGCTCTGAAAGCAAGGACTGGGTGCAGTGTGGGTTTTAAGCCATGACAATATGAACCACATTGCACTATGTTTCTCATATGCAGTATTGCAATCGGAAGGCAAAATGGGTCCAACTGCTGCTGCAATGCAAAGTTTTTACCATTTGTACATGAATAGGAAAAGATCTAAAAATACAAAATGAGTGAAAACAAAAACTGCCACTAGCTGCATGCAGAAATAACTAAATTATTATTCAGGTTGCTTATTTCTAGTTATAAAACAGTTACAACTGGTGGAAACTTTACTACACACAGAACAGGTCTACTTCAAATTGCTCAAGGTTTCAAACAGTTCTGTACTGCAGTGCCTCGCTTGTCAATGGAAGGTCCTACTCATTGTGAAAGAAGACAGCGTGATCTCTCTGCAGCTTGGTTACTGTATGACTGTCTTCACATCACTCCTGGTTTTCAATGCGGTTTCTTACAATGCGTTACTGTACTCTGTATTATTTGTAAAGGTCTACTGGACAGTATCCCTCTGTATTGTCCAGTAAGACAGATTCAGAATCTTTTTCCAACCCCTCCTGCATGCAGGTAAGCAGGTGACAGGCACAGCGCCACAAGACAGTACCCTGTCAGTAGAAATAAGGGTTCCATTGATGAGGATGACAGAATAACCAGACAAGCCCCTGACAGGGTTGTTCGTTAGTGACCACAGCAGCTCTCCTTTAACCTTAATGGAGTATGATGCTCATATAACAAGTACAATGTATGGAAAAGAAAGTATGTTTAAACACAAATGAAACAGCTCAATTCCTGAATGACTTTCTTAAATCAAGCTTCACATCTGCTTTGCAACGCGATGTGATCTGGAACAGTGCGATTCTCCTAGCAATCTTACTATACCTGAACATACAGACCCCCCTGCTTACTAACAATCTTACTATACCTGAACACACAGACCCCCTGCTTACTAACAATCTTACTATACCTGAACACACAGACCCCCTGCTTACTAACAATCTTACTATACCTGAACACACAGACCCCCTGCTTACTAACAATCTTACTATACCTGAACACACAGACCCCCTGCTTACTAGCAATCTTACTATACCTGAACACACAGACCCCCCTGCTTACTAACAATCTTACTATACCTGAACACACAGACCCCCTGCTTACAACAATCTTACTATACCTGAACACACAGACCTCCTGCTTACTAACAATCTTACTATACCTGAACACACAGACCCCCTGTTTACTAACAATCTTACTATACCTGAACACACAGACCCCCTGCTTACTAACAATCTTACTATACCTGAACACACAGACCCCTGCTTACAACAATCTTACTATACCTGAACACACACAGCCCCCTGCTTACTAACAATCTTACTATACCTGAAACACACAGACCCCTGTTTACTAACAATCTTACTATACCTGAACACACAGACCCCTGCTTACTAACAATCTTACTATACCTGAACACACACCCCCCCATAACTAACAATCTTACTATACCTGAACACACAGCCCCCCTGCTTACTAACAATCTTACTATACCTGAACACACAGCCCCCGCTTACTAACAATCTTACTATACCTGAACACACAGACCCTCTGCTTACTAACAATCTTACTATACCTGAACACACAGACCCCCTGCTTACTAACAATCTTACTATACCTGAACACACAGACCTCTGCTTACTAACAATCTTACTATACCTGAACACACAGACCCCCTGCTTACTAACAATCTTACTATACCTGAACACACAGACCCCCTGTTTACTAACAATCTTACTATACCTGAACACAGACCCCCCTGCTTACTAACAATCTTACTATACCTGAACACACAGACCCCCTGCTTACTAACAATCTTACTATACCTGAACACAGACCCCCTGCTTACTAACAATCTTACTATACCTGAACACAGACCCCCCTGCTTGCTAGCTATCTTAGTATAGATACTGGCCCCCTCTTCACTGACATGTGCACCAGTCCTGGCACTGACAATGAAGAATGATATGTAAGCGGATGGTACCTGGTACACCACTTCACTTATTAAAAACTGCTTGTTCAAATTCTTCTGTGTGGATTTGAAGAGGACTACTACCTATTCATGGATAGCAAGACACTAAGCAAGCAAGAAGCCCACTCGAGGGTATTCTAATAGTAGTGAAACTTGAAACACTTTCAAAATGAATGCTCTCATTTTAAACGTAATGTCAACAATCTGTAAGTCTTGTAAATGATCTAGCAGAATCTGCAGTTGTTTTTCATTCACTGTTCCACACAGGCAGGCTGTGGTTTGGCAGTTAACTAGTTAAACTGCAGCAGGTGCTGTCGTTCACACCACAGATGTTCCTGTTTTCAGTGTGAGAAATCTTTGAGCTCTGTAGCTACTTTATTTGAAACGCAGGGAGGCTTGTTAATACTCCACACTCAGAAGTGGGGCTTCATATCTGACGTGTGTGTTTTACACGGCATTGCTAATCTTTTGTGTGCTTACCAATGGCATCACCTTCTGAATGTGAACAAAAGAATATATAAACTTCTCGTAACTTATTTTGAGAAAAAACATACATAGAAACAAAAATACAGAAATAAAGAAAAGACTAGAAAAAAAAGGGAAGAAACAAACAAAAAGCAAAAAAAAAGCCAGCCCACTGAAGTGCCTCGCAGTTAGTGCTCAGACCCCTGACTGTGGTGGATCTGCAGTGACAGTGAGAGGCCCTGGCTGGGGGCCTGCTCTACACATGCCCTTGGGAACACCTCTCTCTCTCCACACTGTGCAAGAGTTCACTTTCATCCCTGTCATCATGCATCTTAACAAGTACCAACTGCTGCCCTGAATTATCAGCTGACATTTCCAAACTTGTTTAGCCATGCAGCAGTCCGCAGGTCAGGTTGAGTTAGCGCTGCTGTCTGGGCCACACACCTGGTACCTCTCCACTGATTTGATGTCAGTAACTGTGATGAGTCAAAGGGATCTCGGTCTGTAATTCAGCCTCCCGACAGTAGAAGGCAGCAAACCAACTCGGGACTTCCCTTACCAAGGTCACGTGACCATGACGAAAGTCATCTTTATGAGGGGCGTCACCTTGGAGAGGGGCGGAAGTGCGAGTATGTAAATTCCGGCCACTGGAGTCAAGTGAGTTGTAAGGACACTTGTCAGTTTGGGATTGGTGTTCCACGGACTACAGGGGTGGGGCTTTGCATACTAAAGGGAACGTGCTACTGTGTCCGGGGATATCGTGAAGAGGACTAAGGAGTTTCCGAACCCTTCTTTTTATCATTATTCCAGCACCCCCTCCCTCACGCCATTCTTTTTCGTTTGTTTGTTTTATCGTGTAACAAATAATATTAATAAAACAAATTTTATTTTGTTGCACGTAAATTACTGTCTGGACATTCCATTATTACTCACACGCCTCACAGTAACACATACTGATATTCTCAGCAATGTATGCTAAAAAAAGAAAGAATGCCCTTACCAAGTCTCATCCCCACTGAATAAACAAATCTTTGATACAGTGGAACCAGGCTTTGAGGCCACCTCACAATTAAGACTTCTTTGCAGCCCCTACTTGCTGCAGTTGACAGCTATGTATTCAGTATTCATCTACAGCCTTTGAAAACAACTCTGAAAACTTCAATTAGAATAGATTGAATTAAAGAAACAACATCAAGACTGATCAATAAAGTGTTAACCAGTTAAATAAACTTTTAAACAATCACAATCAATGGTTTCATTTGCTACAAGGACTTCTATGCACCTTTGGTAGAGGGCCACCCACTTCATTGTGCTGGTCTGTTCACTGGTCTTTACAGTGTGGTTTACCTGCAGATTAATGCTGGTGTGATTTGTACCTCCACTACTACAAAATGATATATGACACCCCCCACCTAAAAACCACCTAGAACCCCAAACTCAATTCATCTTGAATTCTTTAAGCGTTCAAAGGATTTGAAGTTTTGTAATAGCCTTTGCATTCTTTCATACATAGTAATTATTGTAATAGGGAGGGTTTTCCCTCAAGGTTGGAGTAGGCTGTCTATCAGTACACATCAGATACTGCTCCACAACCCCAGCAATCAGCCAGTGAAGTGTCCTTTTCATCTGCTGCCAACAGTGTCCATGCGGAGACGCGAAAAACCAACGCTTAGCCGACACGATTAAGGCTTACATCACACTCTACATGTCTTTTCTTACCGGTTAATGTTCGATTAAGGGGTCTATATAATGATCTTAACAGTGGTAGTTTTTAAAATTATTAGGCCAAATATTCAAAAGAGACGCGAGTTTCTGACTTGATAAATAGTTGTGCCTGCGAGTGAAATTTAAAACAGGAGCTGCAGAAAAACAATCCCAGTGCAAGTCCTCTTAAAAGTGTGAAATTAGCAAACCAGCGAAAATACTGTTGAAACCCTATTTACTCCTATCAAGAGGGAGCTCAGGGCTCACTAAGTTTAGTTCAAATGAACCTGAACTCTAGTTATGCAGAGCAGTGCGTATGTTCTACTGTATTTTGTATTGTATGTAGTAACGATACCAAGTGGAAAACACCACCTGTATTAATCCAGAGATCACGAGTGACGGCACGTAGACCTGACATTGCTTACAGCTTTCAAACAGACCCCTATTTGTATAGCATGTTGTTTCTGTATAAATCCCTTTAGGAATTTCTGTTTGCATCGTTAGTGTGAGTGAGGGAGCCTGCAGCACGTCTGCTGGTTATATACGTCTTCTTGTCTGTTTGTATGAAAGCTTGTTCAAGATTAAAATACAACTAATCTCAGAAAATGCTGCTGACAAAACAGTCGGTACAAAGTCAAAGGCAAATCTTCTGACAGGAATAACCCCATCGTAACTGTATAATACTAGCAGGAAACAGCACTGGGATTACATTGTAATCTGACAGGAATAACCCCATTGTAACTGGATAATACTAGCAGGAAACAGCACTGAGATTACACTGGGGCCTTGTCACAAAGACGGCCGGAGTGGGTGGCGTCAGACCAGAGCCAGGAAGCAACACACAGAGACTTGGGTTTTGGTTAAGCTGGCCCGTGATCGCGCTCGCGTTTAATAATTAACAGCACAGAAAACAAAAAGGTTTTAACAGAAACACAAAACAGGACACGGCACTGGTAGCCAAAATAAACAGGTAAACAAAACAGACAGACACTAACAAACGAGGGACGAACAAACACGGTGAGAAACACTTATTCTTCTTCTTCTTCTTGTTATTATTTTTACCTCCTCTCTCTCTCGTTCTTTACTGAACACCCAACCCGACTGAGTGCTACGTGTCTCTATATATACTGTTGTGCTGGGATTCAATTACTAATTAATTATTCACTTGAATCCCAACACGTGAATTAATTCTGTGCAACCCCGTGCTCACATACTACCTTTAACCAGCACGTGAAGTGATTTGTGCCCTCCTCGTGCCTAAATACAAATATACAATTTAAATCACACGTGAAACACAGACCCGTTTATATCCCGTGTACCAATCTATACACCAACATTAACACACGCACGCAACATACAACACATAATATGCACACAGGGGCGGGGCACATTGCCACAGGCCTCTAATAGCGGATTTTAAAAAGTCCAGATCACAAAATAAACAAAACAGCTATGATAAAGAAAAGAGTTTTGGACGATATATGCAGTGTTATTAAATGTCATGGACGATAGTTGCAGTGTTATTAAATGTCACGGACGATAGATGCAGTGTTATTAAATGTCATGGACGATAGATGCAGTGTTATTAAATGTCATGGACGATAGATGCAGTGTTATTAAATGTCATGGACGATAGATGCAGTGTTATTAAATGTCATGGACGATAGATGCAGTGTTATTAAATGTCATGGACGATAGATGCAGTGTTATTAAATGTCATGGATGATATATGCAGTGTTATTAAATGACACGGACGATAGATGCAGTGTTATTAAATGCTGGCTGTTAGTGATCACATGACTGTGCAGAGACTTTTACATACCCTCAATTGGGATCACTCGGTTTCACCTCGTGCCTCACAACACACCGAGGGTGCACAGTAACTGCATACAGTAACTCCTGCACGCCCTGTCCTGTTATTGATTACTTAGTATCACATAATTGCACGCTGTTCTTATTCGTTATTATTTTGTTTAAAAGCCGCTATAAGGACAGTTACACTACAATCAATTACAGTTCAATTATTTTTCTCTTGACAGATGAAACGTTTTTTTTTTTTTTTTTTGATAGACTTGCGTGAAAAAGTTTTATTATTTAAAAAAGTCGTTCAAACTTGAGCAAAAGTAAATCTGGGGACACAGAGACTTGGAGTTTTGGTTAAGCTGAGCGCGTGATCGCGCTCAGCATTTAATAATTAACAGCACAGAAAACAAAAGGTTTTAACAGAAACACAAAACAGGACACGGCACTGGTAGCCAAAATAAACAGGTAAACAAAAACGGACAGACACTAACAAACGAGGGACGAACAAACGGTGAGAAACACTTATTCTTCTTCTTATTATTATTATTTTACCTCCTCTCTCTCCGTTCTTTCGCCTGAACACCCAACCCGACTGAGTGCTCGTGTCTCTATATATACTGTTGTGCTGGGATTCAATTACTAATTAATTATTCACTTGAATCCCAGCACGTGAATTAATTCTGTGCAACCCCGTGCTCACATACTACCTTTAACCAGCACGTGAAGTGATTTGTGCCCTCCTCGTGCCTAAATACAAATATACAATTTAAATCACACGTGAAACACAGACCCGTTTATATCCCGTGTACCAATCTATACACCAACATTAACACACGCACGCAACATACAACACATAATATGCACACAGGGGCGGGGCACATTGCCACAGGCCTCTAATAGCGGATTTTAAAAAGTCCAGATCACAAAATAAACAAAACAGCTATGATAAAGAAAAGAGTTTTGGACGATATATGCAGTGTTATTAAATGTCATGGACGATAGTTGCAGTGTTATTAAATGTCACGGACGATAGATGCAGTGTTATTAAATGTCATGGACGATAGATGCAGTGTTATTAAATGTCATGGCAGTGTTATTAAAATGTCGGATATAGATGCAGTGTTATTAAATGTCATGGACGATAGATGCAGTGTTATTAAATGTCATGGACGATAGATGCAGTGTTATTAAATGTCATGGACGATAGATGCAGTGTTATTAAATGTCATGGATGATATATGCAGTGTTATTAAATGACACGGACGATAGATGCAGTGTTATTAAATGCTGGCTGTTAGTGATCACATGACTGTGCAGGATGATATATGCTTTTTAAATACCCTCAATTGGGATCACTGACTGGTTTCACCTCATGCCTCACAACACACACACCGAGGGTGCACAGTAACTGCATACAGTAACTCCTGCACGCCCTGTCCTGTTATTGATTACTTAGTATCACATAATTGCACGCTGTTCTTATTCGTTATTATTTTGTTTAAAAGCCGCTATAAGGACAGTTACACTACAATCAATTACAGTTCAATTATTTTTCTCTTGACAGATGAAACGTTTTTTTTTTTTTAGTTTTTTTGATAGACTTGCGTGAAAAAGTTTTATTATTTAAAAAAGTCGTTCAAACTTGAGCAAAAGTAAATCTGGGGACCACAGTAAATCAGTGCTCCGCCCCCTGTAGTGCACTGCAAGAATTTTAGTTTACATTGAACAAACACAATCTTTGTTGAAGCATGTTTACATTTAAACACTGATACTGTCAAAAATAAAACAGGTTCAGAATCGGTAGCCTTCATTAGACTTGCATTTTAAATCTCAGAAACAATGATCGCTTACAAAGCAAACACACGACAAATCACATCATTATAATACAATGATCATTTATAAAAACTGGATTTTAAATTAAAAGCTTTACAAATTTCAACAGGCTACACTTACTGTCCTCAAGCTGAACAAATATCCAAAAATCCCAAACCATTCTAAACCTGTTTAATAATCTCTGACTACAATTACCCAGCAAGATGAAAACGTGAAAGATTTCTAGTATGCAATGTTTGTCAGTTTCGTTAGTATTTCTAAATGTAGCACTACTGAGTGTTTGATAGTTGTGGATGAGCATTTTAGAGTAAGGGGCACCTGGCATAACCCTTTCTGAATTGCTGCTAGGTCCAGGTCTCACAAACAGGCTGCCCATACCCTTCCTCTAATAGTGAGACACTGAGACCGTGGTTTGCACTCTCTGCTTAGATTTCTGCAGCATCAGTAAAGTGCCCGACTCACCCGAGGATGTACGAAGAGGCAGCACCACACCATGAGGAGTCCCAGATTTCCACCAGCCCAGGTCTGTGTTCTCAGGCACCTCAGCCCACAAGGTAACCCCTCTGCTAGGCTCTGCTTCTGCGCGCTTGTGTAGGCTTCCTTCTCTGCCTGTACTCTTCATTCCTCAGCCCCATTAAACAACAGGATGTGAAGAGGGGAAGCTCGTGTCACAGTGCTACGGGGTGAGTGTGCAGGGACTGCACCCCTGTGCACACACACGCAGGGCTCTGCGGTCTGCGGCGTCTGATTGAGCAAGATTCTTCTGTTGATGCAGCCGCCGGTACCCGCAGAACAAGCTTCTACCGGCACAGGTTTCGAAAAATAAAAACGGTGCTTTTTCAAACCTGACCTAGACTGCTGACTCTGAAATACCTCATATGCTGTTACTACTTTCAAACCTTTTAAACTACAGGGAAATTCAGAGGGCCATATTTATCAAGCATGTTTCATTTCTAGTAATGTTTAAACTGTAGCATTTCAGATGTCCGCACTATTGTAAAAAGAACAGATCGAATGAGAAGGAGAGAAGAGATCAAACCCATACTGGAGTAATAGAAGAGTTGTGGCGTTGAAGCACATTTCTGTTAGAGAGGGGAGTTGCTAAAGGACGGGCTGCTAAGCTGTGCATGTCCTCACTCTGCTCTTGTACAAGTGCAATGCTGTTGTTGTTGCTGTGGTTTTGGTTTGATTTGCTCCAGTATGAGTAAAATCAAGACCTTGTTTCCACTTCAGAAGTATGACTGGCAGAGTGGCAGGGCTAAGCTATCAGCCTGTAGTTTAGAGAACAGAACCCCCTGGAGCTCAGTCAGTGCAGCGCTACCTATCGGACCTGCAGGACGTGGGAGTGTGCCCCAACGTGCCATTCAATTACACTGGAAAAACAAATAGAAACTATTTACAGCACCCAAACTACATCCTGAGTTTGGGTTTGCATTTTTCCTTTCAGAAAAACACGACGATTTGGAGTAAAAAGCTTTCATAATCAAACCCCATGATCATTGTTGTAGCTAGCTAACAGTTCACTGAGGTCCAGACCGAGGTTAAAAAGTTTGCTTAAATGTTAACATTTTTAAGAATATGATAGAAAAATATGTTTATTCTACAACATTTTAAGTATATAATAGCCCTGTATGCAAGTCATCTATTTACCTCGGCAGTCTTCTTGTTTTGTTAGTTAAGGCCTGCAACGCTCCAAGTTGCATCGGGTTGCCTAGGCAACGCGACACAGTGTGCACCTCACTTCCTGGTGGCCATGCGCTGGAAAACATAGACAAGACACGCAACTGTAGAATTGAATCCTCCTTGACTGAACACTGAGTGGCGTGGGAACTCTTGTCGTCAAAATCAAAATGGAAAAGTCTGTCGACTAATCCGTTTAGTGCAAAAGACTTTGCAATACCTAATTGAGGAAATATTAAAAAACTGAAGTCCAAAACCAAAATTGCA
Organism: Huso huso; assembly: GCA_036884735.1. NCBI lineage: Eukaryota > Metazoa > Chordata > Actinopteri > Acipenseriformes > Acipenseridae > Huso > Huso huso. The sequence goes on along the minus strand of CM072677.1, from coordinate 19,415,655 downwards.
AGTAGTAAGTAGAAAAGCAGGAAGAGTTGAAACGGTATATCAGCGAAACAGTGTCCAGTTATAAGAACTTAAGAATGTTTACAAACGAGAGGAGGCCATTCAGCCCATCTTGCTCGTTTGGTTGTTAGTAGCTGATTGATCTCAGAATCTCATCAAGCAGCTTCTTGAAGGATCCCAGGGTGTCAGCTTCAACAATATTACTGGGGAGTTGGTTCCAGACCCTCACAATTCTCTGTGTAAAAAAGTGCCTCCTGTTATGAATGGATCTGTGGTATTTGGTTTATTGAATCGCTATTATTAGCCTACATTATAAGAACTTTTTTTTTTCTCTCATGTCATCTAAAAGTCGATGCATGCCTTGTTAAAAACTCACCGCATGCCACTGATATTCTGGGAAGTGACTGAAGCGGTTAACATGCACACATCAACAAAATCTGCAATTACCGGGAGCTGGGTTCAGGGGAGAGGGGTATTGCTGCAGAACGCAGATTCACACAGCATAGCTCTCACAGGGTAGTGCTGCGTGTGGAACTCGTAATAGACGTCATCATTGTATGCTACAGCCTGATCACATGATGAATTTAGGTACTAAAACTAAGTTTATTTCATAACAATAACCTAACTCTAAACCTAAGGTTCGTGGGGTATTGGTCGTGGATCACTAATTAATCCTCACAGGGTAATCACTATGTTCAGTGTTCTCCCCCTCCCACACCCTGTTTATGGTCACGTGTACGAGCCTTCGTTCTGCAGCACTACCCTGTGTGAGCTCCCTGCAAGAGCTATGCTGTCCGAGCCTTCGTTCTGCAGCACTACCCTGTGTGAGCTCCTGCAAGAGCTACGCCAGTCGCGAGCCTTGTTCTGCAGCACTACCCTGTGTGAGCTCCCCACGAGAGCTACGCTGTGCGAGCCTTCGTTCTGCAGCACTACCCTGTGTGAGCTCCCTGCAGAGCTACGCTGTGAGAGCCTTCGTTCTGCAGCACTACCCTGTGTGAGCTCCCTGCAAGAGCTACGCTGTGCAAGCCTTCGTTCTGCAGCACTACCCTGTGTGAGCTCCCTGCGAGAGCTACGCTGTGCGAGCCTTCGTTCTGCAGCACTACCCTGTGTGAGCTCCCTGCGAGAGCTACGCTGTGCGAGCCTTCGTTCTGCAGCACTACCCTGTGTGAGCTCCCTGCGAGAGCTACGCTGTGCGAGCCTTCGTTCTGCAGCACTACCCTGTGTGAGCTCCCTGGTCCAGGTCCAAAGGTGGACCTGCTGAAAGCTTAAACAATTCTCTTCTTTCCACTTTGACGACTACAATGGCAAAACATGAAGGTAGTTTACTGGAATTGTTTCATAAGAAAACAAAAAACAAATGTTGATGAAGAGTGTGCCTCTTGTGCTTGTTTCCTGTAGTATCTCTCGTGTGCTTTACAATCACCTGCTGCTGTTGTTGGCTGCAGTGAGCAACAACAAACTGCCACCCGTTTAACACAAGTATGCTATATGTGAGGTTGACCCTATCTGCATGTCGGTGTTTAGACCTCTGGCATATTATCACTCTCGCTACGGCCATGCCGATGATATCAGTTTGAAAAACTATTTCACAACAATGTAGCTCTTTTAATAACCACGATGTCTGCGTTTGTCTTTGTAGGGTTCTAGAGTGCCGAGACAGACAACATCAAAACATTCCATGTGATATCAGCCTTCGCAAGTATCGATTGCATTTGCAGAATTCTATTTTTTGTATTTAGTCCTCAATTAGGTATTTACTCTACTTTCCCAGTTTGAATGACAACTCCCTGTGTAAGAACCATATAAACTGCACGACGACTGAGACCAGCGGGCGTCCTCCATTCCTGCTGTTGAACTAATCTCCTTTTTCACCCGATTAACCTAAACAGAGGGTGTTGCCAAGCAACTGAGCCCAGGACGGACAGTCTCCACCTGGCTTCACATGCTGCCTGACCAGCAGGAACACTGCGGTGCCCTGAGGTGAACCAACAGCTGCTTTCCTTCCCTACCACAATATCTGCAACCTGGCGCAACTAAGAGCTTGTGACCAGCAAACTCATTGCAGTCGGGCCAAGGCCTTTGGGGGTAACACTTTTATTAAGAATAAATCATTAAAACCTCTGGACTGATTCTGCTGCTGAAACAATGATGGTGAAATGCAGGGTTGTACACAGAACCGGACCCTGCTTCTTACTGGGTGTGTGCCTGTGAGAACAGGAAGCCAGGAAACTTTGTGAGTCACACTTCCTGGAAACCAGAAGACTTCTGTGTGGCACTTCCTGGAGACAAGGGCAAGTCAACACTCAACCTTAAACCCTAGTTGCCTTTGTGTCACTTCTGGTTCAAGTAACGTTTCTACAACCAAAAACAATGTAGGCTTTGGGAGCGACTGTTCAATCTCATTGCACAGGTTTTATCAGCAGTTAAAGCAAAAAGGTAGAAGTCCTGCGAATCATCAAAGTTCAAGCAGAGAAGGTGATGAGATTTTCCAGTGAGTTTGTGTGTGTGGGTGGACACAGGAACAAGCCTTGTATAAAGCACAATGTTTACAATGAAGTTTAATGACAGCCCTGTCTGCACTGGGTGAAGAAATGTCCTACCCCACGCTGAGCTTGAACTGTTACAGCATCCCCAGTCACAACTCAAAGTCAGCACAGTTTCAGGCTGCTTAACATTGTCGGCACTCACAGATCTACCAAATGTGGAAAAATAAACAGCAGGCCAGCAAATAGTAATAATCACCTTCCACTAATCCCAGTTACACACGTTCAGTTTCAACAGCTGGACACACTGACTGAACTGCAAAAAACGAAACATAGCGTACTACCTAGGGATGAAACTGTGGTGGACAGAGGACTGTTCTCAACGTATTAAACAAAGCGGTTCTTTTTAAATGAATAAGTTAACAATAATCTGAAAGCGTAAATAAAGCAGATTGACATTTATTGAGATACCCTCCATTGTACTTGCTGATACTTATTCTGCTAAATATTCTTTCAACTTCAGGTTCCAGAGAAACGCTCGCCAATTGTGATGAAACTTGATACAAGAATATCCATCTTAATCTAACTGCTACACTCGCAAACTAGAGTGAACTAAATAAGACAGTCCCGTGGAGCCTTTCAGGGCCTCAGTCCTGTTATAACACAGTGCTCCTGGCACGACCCTTAAGAAATGCTTATTGAAGGACTTGCAGAATGAGCCGCCCGAGTCAAGAGAAAGTAACAACATTGAGATCTACATGTGTGGAGTTCCTGACACCCGTCAACATGTCTAACCTACACACTCAAAGAGACTAAAAGCAGGTATAGAAATACAAGCTGGACCAGCGCGCTGTGCTCAAACACACCTGTCAAAGCGAGTCTTGCCTGAGGTTACTGTAAATCAGAGGGAGACTGGGGGGAGCTCACCTGGTGTCTCTGACAGCGCTGCTGTTTTAGTACTTTAGTGCTGCTGCTGGCAGTAATAAGAGTGAAAGGAATCCAGGCTCTTTATTCTTTAATGGCCAGGTCAAAAACAGGCCCCAGGGGAAGGTCTGCATTCACAAAGCTCTGTTCTGGAGGGCCACCTGCACCTTGCCATTAACGAATGTAAGTTTGCGGGATGTCTGATTCCTTCTTGTTTTAAGTGTAGTTGTGTCTTCACTGTTGTGTTAACAGATGTGTTAACTCACTAAGCTGTTGCTTTGCCTTGAACTTGTTTGACTGTATCAGAAAGATGCCGTGCAAAGGAAGCCACTGCATAAACAGCATCAGAAATAAAGAGCTGTGCAGAACAGTGTTTTTCTTCTTTCTTAACAGGTCATTTCATGGGGCACCACAAGGTTTTATTTTACTGTGACATGAATTACAAATTACACTTTTGTTTTCCAGCTAATTCAACAAACTAAATTCCATATTTCAGATTTAAATCTAAACTTAAAAACACAAAACCAATAGTAATTTATTTTTTATAAAAAGCAGAGGTTGATAGTAATAGGAGTTGGGCCTGGTTTATCTTTTATCAACTCCAACCCCGCTGTGACACCAGCTGTTGTTCCAGTGCCTCTGTGTGCAGGAGAGATGGAGTAGTTACTGCTCCTGCCTTCTTGTGCAGTAGAAGCAGGCTGCACTGACACAGCGTCCGTGTGCAGGAGAGATGGAGTAGTTACTGCTCCTGCCTTCTTGTGCAGTAGAAGCAGGCTGCACTGACACAGCGTCTGTGTGCAGGAGAGATGGAGTAGTTACTGCTCCTCCCTTCTTGTGCAGTAGAAGCAGGCTGCACTGACACAGCGTCCGTGTGCAGGAGAGATGGAGTAGTTACTGCTCCTCCCTTCTTGTGCAGTAGAAGCAGGCTGCACTGACACAGTGTCCGTGTGCAGGAGAGATGGAGTAGTTACTGCTCCTGCCTTCTTGTGCAGTAGAAGCAGGCTGCACTGACACAACCTCGCTGCTTTCACTTCACAGGTGTCTCACACCAGATCAGGTTCTTAAACCCTTTGTTTCGTACTGTGGATTCCACTAATATCCACTAGGGGTCTAGGTTGAGATCACTAAACTCATTGCACTTGTTACCTGAGCAGTCAGACTGTAACCCTTTTTCACCCTCAAGTCTGTCACCAGTAAGTTCCACTTGTTTTCCTTTGCTTGCTGGCACAGTGTACAACTGCCCTTTGATTACATCAGGCACCGCTTGCCAAAATAAGCCTGGTTGTTCAGCACAACTTATTCTTGTGATTACAATCAGACAAAAACTGCAGTACGTTCTTGTAACAGGGAGAGACCTGGACTGGCCGTCTGACGCATGCACGATGCTGCAGGAAGGGGGCGGCAGTCCCGTGGGGTCTGCCTGCCAGTCATGGCTGTGACACGGAGAGGTGGGGAAGAGGGTGTGTGTGCTTTCCCCCTCTCTGAGTGGCTGGGAGGCGGACTTTAATGGGATTGTTAACCTATAAAGTAACACTCTGTTGTTTCCTCAGATCGGCCCCTTTAGACTGGAACAGCGAGCAAAGCGGTCTCGTTTTGACTACCGAGGGACGGGAGGATAACAAACGCCCGGAAAGAAAAATCAAAGAAAATAATTTTAAAGAAAGAAAGGGAAAAGTGGGGGATCGTTGGGCAGCCCCAGTATTGTTGTGAGTTGGAGACAGCAGAGTGTAGGACGGAGTCCCGGGTCGTACGGGTAGCGGCGACTGGGGAGATTCACGCTGCGAAGTGCAGCACATTTATTTTGTAGTTTTTCCTTACTGTGTTTTATTTTCCTGTTTCTTTTTGCCTTTTTCGTTTTTATAATTTGTGAGCACCTGCGAGTGCGGACTGTACCTGAGTACCCTGCCGGTATTCCCGTTGGTTCTGGATACCATAGCTGGTAGCCAGACCACGGACCTAAAGCCCTCTGGGCTCAAAGAAGTCAGTGCACCGCACCAAAATACAAAAAGAAAATAATAAAACCGAGCACCTGTGTGGTGTTGTCAAATACCATTTCTGTCTCCCGTGTCAGTGAATACCGCACCCTCCCACACGTGGTGTCAGAGTGGGATTCACTGGCACTGCCCAAACAAAGCAGTGCACCCACCAACGGAGAAGAAATGGATGCCGCCCAGTTTGCGGCCATGATGGACCTCCTCGCCAGACCCTAACTGCTGCGGTGCAGGGGCTGCTCGACCGGCAGGTCCTGACCCCAGGTTACAGAGACCCACAAAGATGACAGCCGAGGATAAACCCAAGCCTACTTGGAGGTGTTTGAGGCCATGGCGACCTCGGCCGGGTGGGCTCAGGCACAGTGGGCCAGCTACCTCTTGCCCCAGCTGGCGGGAGAGGCACAGGCAGCAGCGAGAACGCTATCCCCTGAGAGGATGATGGACTACCCCGCGCTGAAAGCGGCCATCCTTAACCGCGTGGGGGCCACCCCAGAGGTGTACTGGCGAAAGTTCCGGGAGGAGCGGTTCTCAGCAGAGGAGCATCCCAGAACTATCGCGCATCGTTTGAAGGATTACGCCATGGGCTGGCTGAACCCGGACGCGAGCACCAAAGCCAGGTTAGTGGAGGTGATCGTGGTGGAGCGCTTCCTGGAGTGCTTGGCACCGGCACCTCGGCTGTGGGTGCAACGGCAGGCACCTGCCACTCTAGATCGGGCGGTCGAGTTGGCGGAACAGTACCAGGCAGCAGAGCCAACGCCAGCAAGACTGCCTGGAAGGAGCACAGTTGCTGTATCACCTCCTCCACTGGCCCCGGAGAGGGCGAAGGGACTGGGGGGAAGGGGTAGACAGGTATTTGGACGGGGGTGTCAGCGGGAGCTCCCGGCCCGGGAACTGGGGCAGGGTGGGGTTACCCACGGGCTGCCGCGGTGTCGGACCGGGGTCTCGCTGCCACCTTACCGTCGAGCCCCTTGATGGCTCCAGTGTTTCCACCCCTTGTTGAAGCGTCGGGCGAAACCAGCCCACCAAGGTGTTGGACGTGCAGGGAGGTGGGCCACATCGCGGGACTGCCCGTGATGGAGTGTGACCTCAGCCGACCAGGTAAGCATGTTCAATTACCTCAGTCACTCCAGCAGACGGGTTTTGTTATTCCTGTAACCGTGGATGGTACACAAACCCAGGCGCTCCTGGATTCAGGGTGTGGTCAGTCCCTAATACAGGATAGCCTAATCTCACGGGGCATAAACAAATATTGGGTCGGTGCATATTAAGTGTATTCATGGGGATGTACGCTCTTATCCTAAGGTTAGCATAACAATGAAAATTGGCCAGCAGATGACACAGGTGCAGGTGGGGTTGTGTCCTCGATTGCGGTACCCGGTAGTTCTGGGGCCGGGACTGTGGGCAATTCAAGAGTTGGTTGGCTGCCCTGACGGCCCCGTCCTCCCTATTGGCTAAGAAAGAGGAAGTAATTGGAGAGATCTTTCCCTTTCGCGACCGGAGTGGTTTTGTCATAAATTTAAACCCTGTAAAACTAAACGGGGCGCCGGGCTGCTAAGAATGAGGGCTGGCAGTGGAAGGGGTTTGAGAAGTTTCAGGTGGGGGCGATTGGTGAAGAGTCTGGGGGGGAGACCGCGGAGCCAGCGCAGGGGTCTGGTTCGCTGCCTCCGCTCAGGACCGACCTGATCCCGAGCTGGAAGCCATGGGAGCTGATTTTTTAGCTCGTTCCCGTGACTTCCGACTCGAGCAAGGGCGTGACGACGTGCTGGGCAGGCTCTTTGACCAAGCAGCGGTGGTTAATGGTCGGGTGGTCGAGCCCAGACGCGCCGTCACGTACCCTCACTTTGAGATCGCTCGAGACCTCCTGTACCGTGTTGACAAATTGCTCCAGACCGGGGAAGTGCGTCACCAGTTGCTGATTCCTCATCCCTTTAAGGAGGATTTACTGCGGCTGGCTCACGCTATTCCTTTGTCTGGTCATTTGGGCAGGGAAAAGACTAAAGCATGGCTTGTCGGTTCTACTGGATGGGGCTGGATGGTGACGTCAGACATTTTTGCGAACGTTGTGGGGAGTGTCAGAAGGCTAGTCCTAGAGCCGTCCCACGAGCCCCACTGGTGCCGTTGCCCCTAGTGGAAGCTCCGTTTGAGCGTATTGGAATGGATTTGGTTGGGCCGCTGGAGAGGAGTGCGGCGGGATACACACACCTATTGGTTATTCTGGATTACGCCACGCGTTATCCCGAGGCCATTCCCCTTCGCTCTGCCTCAGCCAAATCTGTTGCCAACGAGCTTGTGAAGGTCTTTTCCCGAGTGGGGATTCCCAAAGAAATACTAACCAACCAAGGCACCAACTTTATGTCCCGACTAATCCATGGAACATGTAAACTTTGGGGATTAAGACCATTAGGACCTCGGTGTTTCATCCTCAGACCGATGGTCTTGTGGAGCGCTTTAATAAAACCCTTAAGAACATGTTGCGAGATTTATTAATAGTGATGTGCGTTACTGGGACCAGCTGATTCCTTCCCTTCTCTTTGCGATCAGAGAGGTACCCCAGGCTTCCACGGGTTTTTTTCGCCATTCGAGCTGCTGTATGGGCCCCCGGGTGTGCTCGATCTGGTCAGAGAGATGTGGGAGGAACAGCAGGACAATCGACTAATACAGTCCGGTATGTGTTGGACCTGCGGAAATGTCTTGAGTCTGTGGGAAAATGGGCGCATGACAATTTGCAGCAGGCTCAGCACAGACAGGAGACGCATAATAACAACCGAGCCCGGTTGCGTACATTTCAGCCGGGGATAAAGTACTTCTATTATTACCCAGTTCTGAGTCGAAACTTCTGGCTAAGTGGCAAGGACCCTTTGAGGTTACACGCCGGATTGGGAAGGTGGACTATGAGATCTGCCAGCGGAGCGACGGAGAGAAACACATTTATCATATAAACCTCTTGAAGCCCTGGCTGCAATCGGAGGCATTGGTAGTGGCGCGGGCAGATGACGTCACAGACCTGGGACCTGATCTTTCTGTGGTGGCGAAAACAGGGTCGGTACAGATTGCAGAAAATCTGACACCAACACAGAAATGTCAGGCTCGGGCACTGGTGACGGAATTTCCTGATGTGTTTTCTCCGTCCCCGGGCAGACTCGGTAGCCCACCATCACATTGAGACTGAGCCGGGCGCTAGTTCGCCAGAGGCCGTGCCGCATACCTGAGCGCAAAAGACAGGTAATAAAACGAAATTGACGAAATGCTCAGACTGGGGGTAATAGAGGAGTCCCAAAGTGACTGGAACAGTCCGATTGTTTTAGTGGATAAGCCAGACGGGTCCACACGATTTTGTATTGACTTCAGGCGAGTTAATGAGAAGTCGAGGTTTGACGCTTATCCCATGCCCCGGTAGATGAATTGCTGGAGCATCTAGGCACGGCTCATTTTATGACGACACTGGATTTAACGGGGGTACTGGCAGATACCCCTGACCCCGGAATCAGAGAGAGGACGGCGTTTTTCGACTCCCTTCGGGTTATACCAATTTAGGACCATGCCCTTTGGGTTGCACGGAGCACCAGCCACTTTCCAGCGGATGATGGATCGCATTTTGCGGCCCCATCAGCAGTCGCGCTGCTTACATAGATGGCGTGGTTATCCACAGTGAGGATTGGCCGAGTCATCTGTGTAAAAAGCGGCGGTATTGCAATCCTTGCGGGAGGCTGGGCTCACTGCTAACCCAAAGAAATGTGCCATTGGGAAGAGTGAGTCGAGTATTTGGGGTATCGAGTAGGGGCGGCCAGATCAGACCGCTGATTGCTAAGGTGAAAGCCTTGGCTGACTGGCTGGTCCCTACGACCAAAACCCAGGTGCGCTCTTTCTTGGGACTAGCGGGCTATTATAGGAAGTTCATTCCGAACCCGCCACGCCGCTACGCCCTTGACAGACCTCACCCGGAAGGCTGCCCCAAATACGGTTCAGTGGACGGAGCCGTGCCAGAGGGCCTTTCTCGCTCTGAAGCGGAGGCTGTGTAGCAAGCCAGTGCTGTGCAGTCCTGATTTCAGCAAGAGGTTCATCCTGCAGACGGATGCGTCAGAGACAGGTCTCGGGGCAGTGTTGTCTCAGGAGGTGCGGGGAAGCGAGCACCCGGTCCTGTATATCAGCAGGGAAGCTCCTTCCCGTGAAAAGAACTATAGTACCATCGAAAAGGAGTGTCTCGCGGTAAAATGGGCAGTCGAGTCACTCCGTACTACCTCCTGGGCGACACTTCACCCTGGTGACAGATCATGCCCCCTTGGCATGGCTTCACCGGATGAAAAATAACAATGCCAGAATCACGCGGTGGTACTTGGCCCTGCAGCCCTATGCCTTCAGGGTTGTCCACCGAGCAGGAAAGCTCCATCTAAATGCTGATTTTTTCTCTCGGGAAGGCATGGGGGTGTAGGATTTCGAATGGACCGGTGGTGCCATTCTGAGGGGAGGATGTGTAACAGGGAGAGACCTGGACTGGCCGCCTGGCGCATGCCGATGCTGCAGGAAGGGGCGGCAGTCCGTGGGGTCTGCCTGCCAGTCATGGCGGTGACACGGAGAGGTGGGGAAGAGGGTGTGTGTGCTTTCCCCCTCTCTGAGTGGCTGGGAGGCGGACTTTAATGGGATTGTTAACCTATAAAGTAACACTCTGTTGTTTCCTCAGATCGGCCCCTTTAGACTGGAACAACGAGCAAAGCGGTCTCGTTTTGACTACCGAGGGACGGGAGGATAACAAACGCCCGGAAAGAAAAAAATCAAAGAAAATAATTTTAAAGAAAGAAAGGGAAAAGTGGGGGATGGTTGGGCAGCCCCAGTATTGTTGTGAGTTGGAGACAGCAGAGTGTGGGACGGAGTCCCGGTCGTCGGGTAGCGGCGACTGGGAGATTCACGCCAAGTGCAGCACATTTATTTTGTAGTTTTTCCTTACTGTGTTTTATTTTCCCTGTTTCTTTTTTGCCTTTTTCGTTTTTTATAATTTGTGAGCACCTGCGAGTGCCGGACTGTACCTGAGTACCCTGCCGTGGTATTCCCCGTTGGTTCTGGATACCATAGCTGGTAGCCAGACCACGGACCACAAGCGCCCTCTACGGGCTCAAAGAAGTCAGTGCACCGCACCAAAATACAAAAGAAAATAATAAAACCGAGCACCTGTGTGGTGTTGTCAAATACCATTTCTGTCTCCCGTGTCAGTGAATACCCGCACCCTCCCACAGTTCTGTTAACAATACCAAATAAATTAAATTAGCAGTGAAACATTTAAAGCACACCAGGTTCACAGCTATGGCCAACAGTTTTACATCACCCTGCAGAATGAATTAATTTGGCTTTATAAAGTCAAATGAAACCTGCTGAATAATTTTACGTTCACATATTGAATTACATACTGCTTTGTAGTTTTCCATATACTTAATGAAAAACAGTAAATTGAAAAATGTGACATTTCGAAATCTAACATGAAATACTGTACTACTATCATGGCTTCTGATATCGTTTTGTAGTTTCATCATGTTAAATAAAAGATCTAAATTATGTTCATGTAGTTTTTTTTTTTTTTTAAATTATGTCTCAATCCTAAAATTCTAGGTGATGCAAAACTTTTGGCCAGTCCTGAAACAAACTTCAGTCTTTGGACCTGCTTCGCCTGTTCTCTGCTTTGAGATTTTCTTTCTGTTTGCCCAGCAGACCAGAGAAGGTTGCATTATATTTTGCATGAGTCAGAGTCAGTTTAGGGTCAATGTAAGGTTAACACGACATTAAAAGCATGCCTTTCCACTCATTAGCATAACGCTCTCGTAACAACCTTGCATTTCTATTGTTCCACGAGCCTGATTTTCAAGTGGATTTGAAGCACATTTACTCAAGTATGTATCGGCTTTGTTTTACCACTTCATTTCATTGCTCTGTATATATGCCAAAATAAGATTAGCATTTTCTCAGATTTCTTTATTAATTAGAAATACTCCATGCCAGTTACCAGGTTTTTTAGACACTGCTGCACAGAAAAAACTATTGGCCATAAATATTTAATTCAAAATAAAAAATGTGTAAAATCCACAGCTGAATGCAATCCACATGGTCTATAAGAAGTTAAGAAACTATGGTTAGAAGAAGACTACAGAAAAGGCATGAAACAGAACATGTGAGCCAGAGCATCATCAGAATCAGACAGCCAAGTCCCAGGACAGGCCAGTCACTGTCTCAATGTGTTCCAGCCAGGTCCCAGGACAGACCAGTCACTGTCTCAATGTGTTCCAGCCAGGTCCCAGGACAGACCAGTCACTGTCTCAATGTGTTCCAGCCAGGTCCCAGGACAGACCAGTCACTGTCTCAATGTGTTCCAATCAGGTCCCAGGACAGGCCAGTCACTGTCTCAATGCGTTCCAGCCAGGTCCCAGGACAGGCCAGTCACTGTCTCAATGTGTTCCAGTCAGGTCCCAGGACAGGCCAGTCACTGTCTCAATGTGTTCCAGCCAGGTCCCAGGACAGACCAGTCACTGTCTCAATGTGTTCACACCCTGCCATGAATGGATGTGTAATTGAAGCCAAAGGAAATCACAACCTCAGCGGCCCCTATAAGTTACAGTGCAGCACATCATGTGGAAGTCTACCTCTCTCTGTGAGCACCCCCTATAGGCTACAGTGCAGCACATCACGTGGAAGTCTTCCTCCCTCTGTGAGCGCCCCCTATAGGCTACAGTGCAGCACATCATGTGGAAGTCTTCCTCCCTCTGTGAGCGCCCCGTATAGGCTACAGTGCAGCTCATCATGTGGAAGTCTACCACTCTCTGTGAGCGCCCCCTATAGGCTACAGTGCAGCACATCATGTGGAAGTCTACCACTCTCTGTGAGCACTCCAAGGCAGTGTGGTCTCTCACTGGATTATTATGCAGCCTAGTTATACATCAATGTGGCTCATTTCCTCACTGTGACCGCAGAAAGTTGAACTGAAATGAGTAAGGAAAGCAATCGTACATTTCTGAGCGACAGTCTGGTCTAATTTCCTGAACATTTCATTCCGTGTAGAAACAATCCAGCACTTCAAAGAGAAACAAACATCATCTTTGGTTATTGCCTTTTTAATCTGTAGCACTGGCAGCCTGAGATCTGAATTATGAGGAGCTTGAACAGAAGCTTTCTTCACTTGTGAAGCACCACCATCAGGTCTCAACACAGAAACTCACGCTACTGCTTAAAACTATTAGTCATTCGAATCAGAGCAGTTTCAACAACTACTATGCATTCACTTCATTTCAAGCAGTTACAGAAAACTGGGTCTATTAAGAATTTGCATTGATCACATAAAACGCTTTGATATCGCTTCAAAGACACACGTCTCATACTTCGTCTGCTGTCTACATTTCTGAAATAGTTTGGATTTTAATAAACTAAAAGCATTTTGAGCCAAAGGGAAGATACCGTAACTAAAACCTGCCTTAAAGGGCAACCCTCTGTACAGAGCGAGTCACTCTGACTCCCTGACAGCCAACACATACAAGCTGCTCACAGGATGCTTGCTGCTATCCTGGCAGTGTCCTCCATGCAGCGTCTTCCAAGACTCGCTGCAGCATTCAATCTCCGTCAGGGATTGTGAAGAGCCAGTTACAACTAAATAAACTATGTCGTGAAACTGTGCCATGTAGCACTGGCAAGCTTGCAATCTCGAAACACATCACAGGACACTGAGGTCCGTGTGCAAGTAGTGCCAGTGGTTCTGTTTAGTATTTATAGCTGTTACATCTAATTCAATGTGTATCGTTACTGCACTGCCTCTAGAACTCCTCACAAGTCTGATTCGATGTCCTTCACAGGTCTTGGCTCCTTTTCCAGTTCAGTGAACTTGATCCTTCAGCTTTCAGTAGAAGGCTGTTGTTCTGTTTTGCTGTTGTTTTGAGGGGGTTTCAAACAGGAAAGATAACACCACGTGACCTCCTGCTCCAGGCTTGTTTTCTTTGTCTTTTCCTGAGACCAGACTGCGAGTCTGCTCTGCAGTGGAGGCGTCCTCAAGGGAACGAGGCAGGGGTGTTGAGAAATGTGCTGCTCGGGAGAGGAAAATCAACTTGATCTTCATCAGCAGCTTGAAGGGGCTTGAAAGTTGAGCACATTATAAATCAGTCCTCAAAGTTTTTTATTTAGTCACGGGAACTTGTGTATCAACCTTGACATTTAACTAATTCCTTGTTCCAAAATATAATGACATAATAAAAGTACAATACAGATGTGTCCACAGGCACAGAAGCAGAGAATGAGCAGTCGATTGTAATGACAGTGTGAAATCAGATTACTCATCACAGGCACTGTTTTGCTTTGAGGACCTCTGTTGTAAATCGTGGGCTGATCTTTATGAATGAGGTGCCCTACCAGACATTATCCAGAGAGCTGGAAGTCAAAGCCAGGACACTCAATGTCAACCTTGCCTGGCAAAGGGAATGGGGTCTGATTAGAGATTCCTGCTGCAGAGTGAAGGCTCTTCAAGAAGCAGCACAAAGCTGTAGCCGCCGGCAACTCCCAACAAGAGGAGCACGCAGCAATTTAAACTATATGACTCTGCTCTCAATCTCTAGTGTGCAGTTTTATGATGTCATTTTATATCACATTTTGGAATACATAGTTGAGGATATAGCCCTCAGAATTATGAGTAATATGAATAGCAGGAACAGAGCAGGAATAGGAAAAGAAAGCTGCAGTGTTCTTTGACAAACTTTTTCGAAGTTTTAAAAGGTTTCTGAGTGTTCTTATGCCTTGCTGGCTACAACCAAAGGTGTAAAAACATTTAGTAACCCTATTTAAAAGCTGAATGTGTCTCAGGTACACAAATTGTCCATTAACCCTTGCCTCAAAGTGCACCTCTGAGGAAAGAGAGGTAGGTACAACTCGGTCACGCTGGAAATTAAAAGCAAAGATGAGAGAGCAGAACAAAGTGAAGAATGAGATACAGGAGAGAGATGCATGTGTGAAAACTTCTTTAGGAATATCGGGCCTCATTCACAAAACATCAAGGACTGTTTTAAGGAATGTTTTGTTAAGCCCATTTAGAATAATGAAATCAGGTTTGGAGTTCATGAAACATTTAGCCGCAGTTTTAGAGAGGGTTTATCGCTGGTGTTATTGGGTTTGTGCTGCATGAGCGGCCCTGTTTTTTCATGCAGCACTTCGGTTAGATACCGGTGACTGCATGGGGTTGAAACCGTGACCATGCAGACTAAAGTGTAATGAGACAGGAGTAGCTGCAGTCAAAATGCTCTAGAGAAGGTATGTCAGCATCCTTCACATAATATAGGACGCTTTGAGGAGCCTTTCAAGAAGGCGGTACAGTGCCAGGGATGTTTGGCACAGGCGGTACGGTGCCAGGGAGGTTTGGCACAGACGGTACAGAGCCAGGGAAGTTTGGCACAGGCAGGCTCGGTGCCAGGGAGGTTTGGCACAGGCAGACACAGGGTCAGGGAGGTTTGGCACAGACGGTATAGTGCCAGGGAGGTTTGGCACAGGCGGTACAGTGCCAGGGAGGTTTGGCACAGACGGTATAGTGCCAGGGAGGTTTGGCACAGGCGGTACAGTGCCAGGGAGGTTTGACACGGGCAGTACAGTGCCAGGGAGGTTTGGCACAGGCGGTACAGTGCCAGGGAGGTTTGGCACAGGCGGTATAGTGCCAGGGAGGTTTGGCACAGGCGGTACAGTGCCAGGGAGGTTTGGCACGGGCAGTACAGTGCCAGGGAGGTTTGGCACAGGCGGTACAGTGCCAGGGAGGTTTGGCACAGGCGGTATAGTGCCAGGGAGGTTTGGCACAGGCGGTACAGTGCCAGGGAGGTTTGGCACAGACGGTATAGTGCCAGGGAGGTTTGGCACAGGCGGTACAGTGCCAGGGAGGTTTGGCACAGGCGGTACAGTCCCAGGGAGGTTTGGCACAGGCGGTACAGTGCCAGGGAGGTTTGGCACAGGCGGTACAGTGCCAGGGAGGTTTGGCGCAGGCGGTACAGTGCCAGGGCGGTTTGGCACAGGCGGTACAGTGCCAGGGAGGTTTGGCACGGGCAGGCTCGGTGCCAGAGAGGTTTGGCACAGGTGGTACGGTGCCAGGGAGGTTTGGCACGGGCAGGCTCGGTGCCAGGGAGGTTTGGCACAGGCGGTACAGTGCCAGGGAGGTTTGGCGCAGGCGGTACGGTGCCAGGGAGGTTTAGCACAGGCGGTACAGTGCCAGGGAGGTTTGGCACAGGCGGTACAGTGCCAGGGAGGTTTGGCACAGGCAGGCTCGGTGCCAGAGAGGTTTGGCACAGGCGGTACGGTGCCAGGGAGGTTTGGCACGGGCAGGCTCGGTGCCAGAGAGGTTTGGCACAGGCGGTACAGTGCCAGGGAGGTTTGGCACGGGCAGGCTCGGTGCCAGAGAGGTTTGGCACAGGCGGTACAGTGCCAGGGAGGTTTGGCACAGGCGGTATGGTGCCAGGGAAGTTTGGCACAGGCGGTACGGTGCCAGGGAGGTTTGGCACGGGCAGGCTCGGTGCCAGGGAGGTTTGGCACAGGCGGTACGGTGCCAGGGAGGTTTGGCACAGGCTTCCTTCACTATCTCTGTAAGTGAGAGATTCGTGGAGTTGCTTCAACACAGGAGATCTTCAAAAAGCGCATTCTATCTGTTAATTAACATCCTTTACACTAGAGTTCAAAACAGACCAAACAAACTCGGTCCACTACACAGGATAGCCTCCCCGCCGCCCCCAACCCCTTCTTACACAGACAGAGCAGCAATCTACCTCGGGGGCCTCCTGAAACACGGCCGCTTCAAACTAATACTCCAGATGCTTGAGGGCCACTCTGACAGTACAGTTCTGGTACTGTTACAAGGATGTCATAATGAGATGATTTCCAATGAGACAAGACCTCAAAAAGCCAGATTGTGACCCACTCAATAAGTGCTCCTACACTGAATAGCTCTGTTATTCTGAACACACAGCCTGACAGTCCACTGACCTGCGGCTCTCAGTGAGGTCAAGTAGACCTCACCTCATACCTGGGTCTCTATTTTGAAGGCACATTTTCCAACAGCAATAAAACAATTGTAAAGGTCTAAATCTAGCAAGAAGCAATTTAGCTAAGAAGCAATTGAGGTGGGAGCAGTCTAAACTGCTAGTTTCATGCTGGTAAAATTATTTAATTCTTCACTGAAATTTTTCCTTTTGACTTTGCGCTTTTCAAAGTAGAGCCAACATTTTTTATTTTTTTTTATTTTTTTAATGTAAAAAGCATTATTATTTTTTTTTTAAAAAAAAAAAAGCACTAACAGCCAATCACAGAGCTTTTCTCCTGATCAAATTCACAGCCAGCTCCTGAGCACTGCATTGCACAGATATCAAAATGTAAAAATCCTGCAACTTGTTACCTACAAAAAATATCTTGATATAACGTATAGTAGGCCTTGCTATTGATGCAATACAGCCACCTGAAATGTATGTGTACAGACTGTAAAGATATCTAAGATTAGCTACACTGTTCAATTATTCTTATCTAACTATACTGTATATTATTAAAACATATAGGTGACTATCAGATTCATGTTTATCAGGGAGGGAGGTGCAGTTGGGGAGATTTCTGGGAGCAGCTGGTATTAGCTCAGACACGACAGCCTGGGAACCTCTGACCCAGCCGGTATCAATCCCACTCAGTAAGAAAACAGATTACTTCACTTACCCCTCTGAAACCCCAGCCGTTTCTGGTAGGGAGAAGAGAGAAGGAGCTCTTAGGCTGCACTGTGGACCTGCGAGAGAAGAGATGGATGGGTTTATGGTTTATCAGTTAACCCCCGTTCTACAACAAAGTTACTGTTGCGACAAACCAAATCATGCCTCAGTTATCGATGGCTAGAAGGCAAAGCGTGCTCCTGAGTCCCTGTGATTTCCTGTGATGACTGATCTGGATCAATGCCTATGGGTATGGTTCACTTACAATGCTCCTGTTTTTCACTTGCAGTTGAATGTATTGCTTTGAAGTGATTATTCAAGGTGTGTTCCTAAGAAAGTGTCCTCTGTTTATCAGTAAAATTCCTCCTGCATACCTAACAGGGCTCCGCTCACTACCTGCTCCAGTGCTTGGGTTGCTGTGCAGACTGATTGAGGCCTTTCACGTGTCCTCTACAGCCATCCTCTTCCCCTACCAGTCATGAACAGTACGCAGTCACCTGGGACACACTGGGGCTGACCCTCCCCGTCCCACTCGCCTGGGACACACTGGAGCTGACCCCCCCCCATGTCTGCCTGGGACACACTGGGGCTGACCCCCCCCGTCCCGCTCGCCTGGGACACACTGGGGCTGACCGCATACCCCGCCCCCAGTCCCACTCGGCTGGGACACACTGGGGCTGACCCTCCCCACCCCCGCCCTGCTCGGCTGGGACACACTGGGGCTGACCCTGTGCTCACAGATCACAACTGGACAGACTTCCTCTGAAGAATGTCAGGCCTGAGATGCTCTCAACACAAATATCAATAAACATGCCAGCAGCAAGGCACTGAGACACAAGCAACAGGCTTCAGGATTTAGGAAGCTGTGGTCCTGGTCTGGCTGAAAATCAACCTGCTTTTGTGTTGTTCATAACAGGATCACCCAGATCGCTTCAAAGAGTAACCCCTAACCAAGATCATGTGCTGTTATTAACATCCACCTGGTGTTGTGTAGGCACAGGATCCTCAGCAATGCACCACCTCCAGTACTTATCAAATCTGACCTTATAGTACTACTACAAGAAACTTAGTGAAGTTCTTTGACAAACGTTTCAACTAGTATCATGTCTAGAGATGGAAAAAAGACTCCCGCTGTATAGCAGTTAATTCATTCCTGGTTTTACTATGAGTTTAATAAGACACACCTGAGCTTGTTACCTATACGCTGGGGCTAATCAAGCTCACCGTAAAACCTGGAATGCGTGAAACTGCTCTGCAACAGGAGTCTTATTTCCATCCTTGATGTTTCAAGTGGCTCTTTTACTGTATATGCACATCAAGCTACCTATTCGTGGAATCAATTCCCAAACCCTCTCTTATACGCTGCATGTAAACCTGCAGCGCTGCAGTCAGGAGGGGTGTGTTTAATGGGTGCACACAGGTGAGAGTGACCCTGTGACAGGATGGTCGAGTGTGACGTCAGGCCAGAATCAGGAAGGAAAACAAACAAGCACTGCAGCGCAAAAAGAGACGCTGCGGCGCCGTTTATTTATACCAAAAAAAAAAAAAAAAAAAAGGTTTTAAACGCACTGCTCACAGAGCAAAATAAAAAGATGAACAAAAACAAAATCTCGAACACAAAACACAGGTCAGGCTGGGCAATCGCCTTCACTGATCCTGTATATTGTTTTAATTTTACTTTTAAACTCCTCTCTCTCCCTCCCATTCCTCCTCTCGAACACCCACCTAGAGCTGGGAGAACTGCAGGCTTATATACAGGTGACCATCTCCCGATTAGCAACAACAATTAAATTAACTCGGGAGATGGTCACCTTCTGCACGAGGTTTTTAATGTGGATGGGGCTTCCCATCCATGCTGCAAAACAATAACAAAACAATAACAAAACACGGCTCCATCGCTATATTTATAAACAAACCATAACAATAACGACCATAATAATAATAATAATAATAATAATAATAATAATAATAATAATAACAACAACAACTACAATAAAACAAATACAAAACATAAACTGCACAGGGGCGGAGGGGTACCCCGTTCTATAAATAAACAAACACATATACAGGGCTCCTCGCCCTGTTACAGACATGTACAGTGAACTCTGCACACTTGTTTTCAGATGCAAACACTCATAGAAAAGGACTGACTCCGTGTGCATGTAAAACTAGTACATGAAGATGCTGAGAAAAGTTTGTCAAAGAAATCTCTTTAAGTATTACTATATAACCTTTGTATCCATTCATCCTTCTTGCTAATGGGTGCCAGGAATAGTACTGCCTTGAAGATGGGAATCATTATGAATTTATAAATGTACTGAAAAGCCTTGTGGGTCAGAAAGAACATTCATTTTGAAGCACTTTTCATTAAAAAAAGAAAAACCCCATAAGTGGAAATCTAGAGATGTGACTAATAATTAATGACAGTGGAGGTGTTATTAACTGCAATTCGGAGACAGATAAAAGCATCCCACGCTTAGCACACAGAGAGAAAGCCAATCTCAAGCACCAGCTCTCAGTAATTACTGTCTACACCCTGTACCATTTCAACCTCTGTGGTTGTCACACACACATCACTCACTGCACAGACCCTCTCTCAGTCTGTGATGTCATCCTAACAACCCTATTAGAGCTACTGAGTGCAAACCATGTGGCTTCCCACCGAGGCCCATTAACAGCAGGGCACCTCTCAGCACTCTCTGCAGAGCTAAAAATATGCATACGGCGTGCTGTGGACGTGATGGCACTGCTCACAAATGCAGCCGTTAGCTTTTTAAAAGGGTACAGCAATGGAATACTCCTACCTTGGTCCAGAATGCAGTAGGAATCCTGCTTTTGCATTCAGAATGCACTGCTTTGCTATTTTAATGATCTGAAGAGCGTCAGATGAAATATCGCCGCTTCAGTGTGTTATGTGAACAATACAATCTTTTGACTGCTCCTTTGTGATGTGCTGTGAATAAAGTGTGTTTGTGAATCTCTGACTTAGATTGGCTAAGTGTCTCAAAGTCAGCAGGTGCGTGGAATGAGCTCATGAATGGAAGTGCATGACAGGAGGGATGAATAGTTTACGAAAAAAACCCACTAATGTTAATGGTACTTGGAGGAGCTTTTAGACTTCCAGGAGTTGTTATTTGAAGTTTTTTAACATCAATGTCTGGGGTTGACTTAGCATGCTGGAAATGTATTTATGAATGTGACCTGTAAAGTATTAGTCCTTTGCAAAATGCATTTAGAATGAAAAGCCTATTCTTATCTCTTTATAGTAAAGCAAATTCATTTTAAATGCAAAATACTGCTATAGATATAATTCAATTTAAACAGTGGCAAACAAGAGAAGGATAGTGAAATCTAATGAGGAGATGGGGAGCGAGAAGAGGAGAATAGAGGAGATCGAGGGAAAAGGAGATAGACAGGAGATAGAGAGGAGATGGAGAGGAGAAGATAGAGAGACAGAGAGATGGACTGGAGATAGAGGAGAGAGGAGATGGAGAGAGAGGATAGACAGGAGATAGAGGATAGAGAGAAGATGGAGAGAAGAGGAGATAGAGAGGAGATAGAGAGACAGAGGAGATAGAGGAGAGAGAGAAGATGAGAGAAGAGGAGACAGAGGAGAGAGAGAGACTGGGGAGGATAGAGAGGAGAGGAGAGAGAGAGAGGAGATAGAGAGGAGACAGAGAGAAGATGGAGAGGAGACAGAGGAGATAGAGAGGGGATAGAGAGGAGACAGAGGAGATAGAGAGGAGAAGAGGAGATGGAGAGGAGAAGAGGAGATATGGAGAGAAGAGAGAAATAGAGAGAGATAGAGGAGGAGACAAAGAGGATATGGAGAAGAGGAGATAGAGGAGAGATAGAGAGGAGACAAAGAGGACATAGAGAGGAGACGGAGAGGAGACAAAGAGGAGATAGAGAGGAGACGGAGAGGAGACAAAGAGGAGATAGAGGAGATAGAGGAGAGATGGAGAGGAGATATAGCAGAGATGGAGGAGATGGACTTCAGTACAGTACACTGTCTAATCTCTCCCAGGAAGTCATTTCCCATATATGGAGCTCCAAGAATTGAAAGTGTTGGCTAAAAAAAGACAAAAACAGTATTGGTGAGTCATCCACAGATGAAATGAAAATGTTCCTGTTTGTGTGTGCGGTGGCTTTCTTCCATGCAGCCCACACTTTGGCACCAACATTGTTTACTGCTGTGAAGTGCATTAACCACGCAATAGTAATCTCCCAAGTGAGAAAGGTAAACAATAACATCCTGTATCAATGGAAATGTTATTTGACTACCTTATCACAGTATGAAGCAATGCTGGTTTTAAAAGCTCTGGTGTGTCCCAGAGATACAGCATCATGTCATTACTGAGAAGGAGCTATCTGAAGCATTCACAAGTCTTTTACCAGGCACGGGTCTGGTATCGTTCTGGCAAAAAAACAAATCTTAGGTAAGTACCCTGGGAAAAAGCGTCAGTAATACAATAAATCTCAGCTTGTATCAAACGCCTGCCTGGGACACTATCTTTAACATCTGACACTTCACAGCTGTAACAGCAGGGGAGCCCATTCCGATCCTGGGGGGCATTCCACGCTGTCTTTAATGACTGTACACTTCGAATGTGGAAGCGTGACATACGTGTGCATGTATGGACTGACGGACAAGCTCCTCCATATAGTCCCAGATTCTGATATTAAATTGAGCTGACGTCAAAACTAAGTACAAATGGAAGTGTGACATACATGCCTATATACAGACAGCTCCTTCCTATATCTCAATGACTTGTATAATCCAGGGTAATGGATATATTGGGGTAATCATACTAATTCCATTAACTGAATATGTCAAGCTAATGAGTGAAGTGTTTGCAGTGCATTGCAGTGAAAACGCCCCTGTGCCCCGTGATGTTTAATGAGTGAAGTGTTAGTGTGCATTGCACTGAAGAACGCCCCTGGTGCCCCGTGATGTTTAATGAGTGAAGTGTTAGTGTGCATTGCAGTGAAGAACGCCCCTGTGCCCCGTGATGTTTAATGAGTGAAGTGTTAGTGTGCATTGCAGTAAAGAATGCCCCTGTGCCCTGTGATGTTTAATGAGTGAAGTGTTAGTGTGCATTACAGTGAAGAACGCCCCTGTGCCCCGTGATGTTTAATGAGTGAAGTGTTAGCATGCATTGCAGTGAAGAACGCCCGTGCCCCGTGATGTTTAATGAGTGATGTGTTAGTGTGCATTGCACTGAAGAATGCCCCTGTGCCCCGTGATGTTTAATGAGGTGATCTTGCTCATACATTCCCATTCCATTGGAGCCTTGCTGAACCCAGCTCCAGAGCAGCAGACACAGGGATCTCTCAGTTTATAAAAGCAGCTGCAGTCACTGGAGTTCTCAATTCCAGAGACTGCAATGCAGACACTCCGTCACATTCATGAGAATGAAATCACTTGAAGATGCTTATCGACAGACACCATAGTCAAGGGCAAACACTGCCCTTTGATTGACTGGTTAAAACAAAACAGCTCAAACAATCACAAAGTGTTCTGTGTTTGATACAGCTAACCTTGGTATTGCAGCTGGCCAAGGGAGCAACACAAGGCAGACTTAATATATGGGTGGCCTTACACTGAAGGTATAAAGAATATTAAGAAAACTGGCTTTTTATTTCCTGGCATCTCATTGGCTAGTACCCATGGCAGGGGGGTATATTAACTTTCAATAGATGACCAGAAAAGGCACCAGAAAGTGCCTGTGTGTCAGTGTCCTGCACTCACTGTTATATCTCATGTGTAAAGTGCCTGTGTGTCAGTATCCTACACTCACTGTTATATCTCATGTGCCTCAGATCTGTTGTGTCTGAGAGCGAGCAGCTGTTCCTATTCCTGGTTTCCCACACAGTTTGTTTTCAAACAGTGCAGTCAGCTTCGCTGCGTAATCAGAAAGCAAAGCTCTTGTTGTACTGAGCTGCTGCTGAGGCAGAGCTGTGTCTGCAATGGCATGTGATTGCTTAAACACACAGCACACAAAGCCCTGTGCAGCTGGGAGCACAGAAGGAGAGCTACCATGAGGAGAAAACAGATCACCACGAGCTGCAGCCACTGTGCAGTATGTACACGCACACACGGAAGCACTTCCACATGTCAAATAACAACTACGGGTATTGCAGCTGAGTAACTGTCTGAATAACAGGGGGGTTCTGTTTCATTTCAGACATTGCTAAACTTTCTTCAACTGCAACGTGTATCTGTGTAAAAGACTGTGTGTGTACAGCGTTTAAATGGAAAAGAGTGTGAAGAAACACTGAATACTGTAGGTAAAAAACTGATTACACTGCACTTTCTACAATGAAAACACTGAATACTGTAGGTAATAAACTGATTACACTGCACTTACTACTATGAAAACACTGAATACTGTAGGTAATAAACTGATTACACTACACTTACTACTATGAAAACACTGAGGCTAACGTCTGTATTTGGCCTGTATATTGCTAACGTTTAGCCAAAATTATAAACATTGAAAACCTGACTAATGAGTAAATGTTAAAACTATAAACTATGACCACCCCTGCTGAATAAGTGCGGTGCCCCTGTGTTGTGAGAGGACTGTGACTCTGACAGAACGCAGGAACCCTGCAGTGAAATGATCTGCTGCAGCCTTATAGAACCCACAGCAAAGTAAAATAAAGCACAGTGAAAGCATGGCAAAGCATTGGAAAACAAAGATAGGTAAGGATAAGTATATTACACATTAAAAATGGTAGACCATGGCAAACTGTAGTACAAGTCGAACCATGGGAAAGGTATGGGAAACCTGCAACCTGACTGTGGTGAGCTTTAGCATGGGCCAGTGTGCTACGAGTGGACAGGGCGAGGCCACATTCCTCAGGCTCTGTCTCAGCCTTCAATGCCAGGGATGGTACAGAGACAAGCCCAGTCATGCGCTTATGTACCAACAATCTGAAGTGCACAGAGTTCACAAAACATCCCAGTACATTTATCAACATGAATTACTGGCATTTAGTCATTTATTTATAGCTTGGATAACACCCCAATACAAAGCATCCAGGTTTAGTGGACATATTGTAGTAATATACTGGAAAATGTGCCGTGATGTAGAGAGCATGCAGTGGAGTTATTGGGTTAGCTCTGTATACTGAACAAACAGACCAGGGGAGAAGAAAAGGAGAAAATGTACAGCCAAAGAATGTGAGAAATGTTTTGCATGCTTGCAGTTCCCTATTATTTCTAATAAATAAAGATAAACATTGTCCTTGGCAGATCCAATGAGTGATCCTGGAAGAAGTGCCCGCTGGACTCAGATATTGGCTCCAGTCTTGCCTCAACACATTTCTCCAGCGGGTGCTGATTCCAGTCATGCTTTCCCCATGGTTTGCGGTGCCCCTAGGATGATGGATCCAAATACTGTACCAGCACTGTTTAAATCAACAGTGCACACTCACCACAGTGTTTCACACATTGTTACAGACACTAAACAGAGCCCATGCAATGCTGGATGTTTGCATTTTAGAACCTTGTTACAAAAGGATCTTCTTTAATTCTAAAGGTAAAACTTATTAGAAGCGAAGTCAAGTAGACAAACGTTCTGACAGGTGCAGTACGTCAATGAAGCGCATTCTGAAACATTTGTCTGCTTGACTTAGTTTCTTGCAGCTTTATCTTAGACTTCTGATTGAGCATTTTGAAGTGCATGGATGATTTATTTTATTATATTTTATATTAAACAGTGGTGGTATTTAGATCCAGCATTGTTAGTTCACACATTAATTAACCCTTCGTTTTGGTTCTTGTATCTGCTGTGAAAGTTTAGCTGTCGGGTCTGGAAGCTTCATATTAACAGAACGCACTTCATTTCAGATCTCAGGTCTAGAAGGTTCATGTCAGATCTCAGGTCTAGGAGGTTCATGTCAGATCTCAGGTCTAGGAGGTTCATGTTAACAGAACGCACTTCATGTCAGATCTCAGGTCTAGGAGGTTCATGTTAACAGAATGCACTTCATTTCAGATCTCAGGTCTAGGAGGTTCATGTCAGATCTCAGGTCTAGGAGGTTCATGTCAGATCTCAGGTCTAGGAGGTTCATGTTAACAGAACGCACTTCATGTCAGATCTCAAGTCTAGAAGGTTCATGTCAGATCTCAGGTCTAGGAGGTTCATGTCAGATCTCAGGTCTAGGAGGTTCATGTCAGATCTCAGGTCTAGGAGGTTCATGTTAACAGAATGCACTTCATGTCAGATCTCAGGTCTAGGAGGTTCATGTTAACAGAATGCACTTCATGTCAGATCTCAGGTCTAGGAGGTTCATGTCAGATCTCAGGTCTAGGAGGTTCATGTTAACAGAATGCACTTCATGTCAGATCTCAGGTCTAGGAGGTTCATGTCAGATCTCAGGTCTAGGAGGTTCATGTCAGATCTCAGGTCTAGGAGGTTCATGTTAACAGAATGCACTTCATGTCAGATCTCAGGTCTAGGAGGTTCATGTCAGAGCTCAGGTCTAGGAGGTTCATGTTAACAGAACGCACTTCATGTCAGATCTCAGCTCACATTTTCTTCTACGTTGTTAAATTCCAAAGCTGTGAACACTTGTTTGGCCTGATGTGTCACTCACTAAGTTTCATGTTCCTGACAAAAGCTTTTACCTCTTTCTCAATGATTTTGACTTGCAATAAACTGTTCTGTGCGGCCGAGCAGACACCCGGCTCATACATTAACTACGACAGCTGTTGCAAAGAATCAAGATTAGATTTGTCATGGGTTTGGATTTCAAATAGAAATGAAAGAGGACGCCAAAATAATGGGGATGTGGTTCAATATATAAACCAACATTTGTTAACCCATTCCACACCTCCCCTACCCTCTGTCCAGGCGGGGTGTTTGAGAGGAAGCTGAGGCTAAGGGGTGCAGCTCAGTGAGCGCTCAATCATCCCAGGTGGGGTGTTTGAGAGGAAACTGAGGCTAAGGGGTGCAGCTCAGTGAGCGCTCACCGGCCTACCCTTACATCCTGGCTTCTCGGGTCTGTCTGGAGTAGGAAAACCAATACACTCTGATGTTGTCACCTGCTTCCTTTGTTTCTGCTCTGTTTCCTGTTGAACTGAACAGCGCAGGTCGCTATGGAAACAGGCTGTCGGGATTCTGTTTTTAGTTTGGCTGCTTCCCACCCTCAGGGTGACTAACAGCACAAAATCAATGCAGGACAACAAAAAAACAAGCTTCTAAATTGGTGGCAAAGTGCTTTAAACACGCTGCTCAACCTTCTGACTAAAACTAAAAAACAACATTTGTCTCCCGACCTAGAAACTCCTATTAAATGGTGTACTTCCTCAGATGGAGGCAGATATGTGTATATATACACACACTCAATATTCTTTACAATGCAGCTTTCCCGTGGTTATACTGTGCATTTCACATAGTTTATCCTGGTTTGCCATGTTTATAAACATGCTTTATTCTTTACAATGCTTAGCTATGCTTTACCATGCTTTATTCCAGTTTGCTATGCTTTTACTATGGAAACTGTTCTAGAGGTTATCAATGTGTCCAGTGAAGAGGCTGTGTGCTCATGCAAGGAGACTACAGACCATGAGACAGAGATAACCTCGAGCAGCGTCTGTGCACACACTGAGGGTTATCAATGTGTCCAGTGAAGAGGCTGTGTGCTCATGCAAGGAGACTACAGACCGTGAGACAGAAATAACCTTTAAATATTTCCTGAACCGAATCCTAGGAATTGTTAATGATATTACTCAAGAAAATAACAATATTTATATTTCTTCAGCTCTGATGTTAATCAACAAACCCCGAGCCAAACTAACAAAAAATCATAATCTTAAATGTGGAGAAAAGTCTATTTTTCTGTTTTCAATATGCTTTACAAAGCTTACCTTTGCTTTGCTTTCACTGTGCTTCATTACACTTGTCTGTGCTTTTACTCTTCTAAGGGAGTTAACTTGTAAACGCAGTGACTGAACGCAGCCCTCGTGTTTTTAATGCATTGCAAAACCATTCTGTATCTACTGTCAACTGAGACAGGGCAGGAAACAAAACAAACCTCCTCATTCAAGTGCCAAACAAACCTCATCATTCAAGTGCCAAACATCAGCGCCCTCTTGTGTCGATAGCATCACATTGCACAGATGAGCTGCTTTCCACTACTGTGAGGTGGGACTAAGGCTGAAAGCCAATTGCACTGTTATTTCAGACTCTATGCGTTTGTTTTTTTAAATATGTGAAAAATCGTTTTAAAAAGATATTTAAGAAGGTCTCAACCTTATAATAAGCCCATGCTGAAAACAGCATAACAAAAAAGAGCATTTCTGTTTTGCTTCCTTGAGCGATAACGGAGCTTCAATTTGCATATATAACCTCCACTTGCTGCAAGTTGTAGCAGGAGCATGATTATTTGGCTCACAGATTGACAAAGTGGACAGCAGGTTCAAAAGGGCTGGAAACTTGTGCTCTGAAGGGAAAACTATCTTGGATGAGTAAACAAACTGGACAGCCAACAAGGTCTCCCATCTAATAACACAGAGCACACACAGGGTTACACACTGGATTAATTGATGGGTTGTTGGCAGATGTACTTGAAGCAATCTTTATTAATATAATTTTGTGGAAAAGATTTGTGGGTTTGCTGTCTGCCAGTATTGCTCTCCAGTCACTGACAGGTTTAGGCAAGTTACCTGCCTAAACCAAGCCATTGCTTCCCTTTCCCTGCCCACAAGGAGCTTCCTGTTTTATACAACAGTGACCCCTGGTGGCACAGACTAGTCACAGCCGCAAGAGCTCTTCCTGATGACAAAAAGAAGCCATTTGTATACACTTAGCACTTTGGGTTTTTAGATGACTTTTTTCTGAACATGTAGATTTTTCAAATACAAAAATCGCTTAGGTGCTTCCTGGTACCTAATCACTTCCTGTGCAGTAGGTCACACAGTCCGATTACAGTTACTGTAGACCACAGAGGTGAATCAGACCTGCAACAGCTTTCATCTCGATTGTACACGTGGGTCCTTCAGATATATTGTTGGTACCCTTACAGCTCATTGGTGATGAAATTAAAAGCTTTTTATCATGTATACTTGATGCCTTTTGTATAAAGCAAAGAAGCTGTGAAAATAGATGAATTATTGCTTATTCACAAAGATATTCTAAAATGGCCACATTTGTTGGCTAAGATGTAATTGATTAACAAACTAATGCTCATTATCACCCCAATGTCATCAGTCATTTCAAAATCCATGTCCTGTTATCCTCATGTATAACATGGACCAGAGAAAGCAAAGGAGAGAGTTGTCTGAGGAGATCAGAAAGAAAATAAACAAGCATGGTAAAGGTCCATCTCCAAGACCTTGATGTTCCTGTGACAACAGTTGCAGCACATTAAGAAGTTTAAGGTCCATCCAGCCAACCTCCCTCAATGCCGGATTGAAGGATAGTGCGAATGGTAGAAAAAGAACCAAGATAACTGCCAAAGAGATACAAGCTGAACTCCAAGGTTGGACTTCCGTTTTTTGAGCAAAAGTAAAAGAAGACCCAGGAGGACACTTCAAAAAAAATGCATATTGACAAGCCACAATCCTTCTGGGAGAATGTCCTCAAAGAACTTGTCACATAAAACTGAAACATGGAGAGGCCATGGTTTTGGGGCTGCTTTTGCTGCAATCATGCATTGAATCTGTGTAAACCCTCAAATCCAGACTATCAAGGCATTCTGGATCGAAACGCATTGCCCAGTGTCAGAAAGCTCTGTCTCTCCAGGTCATGGGTCCTCCAACAGGATAATGAAAAACACACAGCTGACCCAAGAATGGATAAGAACCATGGACTATTCTGCCAATCCTGATCTGAATCTCGAACATCTATGGAAACCTGAAACTTGCAGTCAATCCCATCAAACCTGAGACAGCTGGATTTGCTCAGGAAGAGGGCCAAACTACCTGTTAACAGGTGCAGAAGTCTCATTGAGAGCTCAGAAAACATTTGATTGCAGTGATTGCCTCTAAAGGTTGAACAAAATATTAGCCCCACATTTTTGTCCATGCCATTTTCATTTGTTTTATTATTTACAATTTATGTTGAATAAAAAATCAAAACAAAGTCTGATTTCTATTAAATATGGAATAAACAATGGGGATGCCAATTAGTTTTGTCAGTTTCAAGTTATTTCAGAGAAAATTGTGCATTCCCATTTTGGAGGGTACCAATCACATCTGTATGTAACTCTAACCACGCTAAGATGTGTGTAAACCCACCCTCACAATCCATGTCCTGTTATCCTGCTGTATACAGGATTGTCCAGCTTGACAAACGGCTCATACACAGCTCATCCAGCGGCTCAATGCCGGATTGAAGCCACATCCACTAATTGGACTTGTTTTTATTAAAATCCAGCACTGGAAAGAACTTGCCCATGGAGCCAATCATATCTCTCGCTAGTGTAAACCCTCCAATCCCACTCCACTCGGATCACTCTGACTGGCTCATACACTCCATGAAGCCACTAACGCTTTAATAAAACTGACTGGAGAGCCCATGGAGCCAATCATATCTCTCGCTAGTGTAAACCCTCCAATCCCACTCCACTCGGATCACTCTGACTGGCTCATACACTCCATGAAGCCACTAACGCTTTAATAAAACTGACTGGAGAGCCCATGGAGCCAATCATATCTCTCGCTAGTGTAAACCCTCCAATCCCCCACTGGATCCTCATACACTCCATGAAGCCACTAACGCTTTAATAAAACTGACTGGAGAGCCCATGGAGCCAATCATATCCCTCGCTAGTGTAAACCCTCCAATCCCACTCCACTCGGATCACTCTGACTGGCTCATACACTCCATGAAACCACTAATGCTTTAATAAAACTGCTCCAACATTGTCTATCGTTTGAGGAAATAATGCAGAATACTTGACCTCTACATTGTGCAAATATGCATATGTGGCAGGGCTGAGGGAATAATACAGTCAGCACTCACATCTCCTATAACATTGTGACTTCAGTGACGGTTAAACGCGTGTGACGCAGATCTGATTATTTCATTTTGCCCCGTTCCAACCCTTGTCTGTTTTTCAGGGAAGACAAAAAAGATACAATGTCAAAAATAGATAGCTGAAAGGACTGTGTTTTAAAATAAGCAGGCTTCCATTTAGATGTACTGTATTGTATTTTCAACAGAATAAGTATTTTAATTCAGAACGATATGATTCTGAAAATATCCCTTGCCAAAACTAAAGAGACGACACGTTAACTGTAATACAGTACATACTTTTAAATCCGGTACGTATTGTAGCGGTATGTAAAATTTCCCATTAACGACCTAACAGCAAAATGAAATCTAAATGTTATCCATGCACAGAACTGTGTAAAACGTAAAAAGCAATGCAATTTAGCAAAACCAAAAGATTAAAAAAACAACAACAATACAGTTTCCAGAATTCAAACAGTATGTAAAGTCAGTATTCAAAATTGCAGAATATAGTGCTCGATAAGGCCCTAATGTCACAGTTCACTTGCAAATGAAAATGCACAACATAAACTAAAGATCACAGATAAAAAAAATTAAAAAAAAACATCACAGTATCTAGAACTGTTTAATGATTAACTGTTACATTACCTTAGCTGGTCTCGTTCGCTTTGTTTTGCTGCATTTTCATCAGGTGAAACGGGAGGAAGCGCTGTGTAACTGCACAATATATGACAGACTGATTTGGTATTAGAGAGATTTTCTTTTTTTTTTTTTTTTAACGCGGGGTGTTGCACGGGCAGGAATAAAACCTGAAAAGCAGACAGTCGATTTCACTTCTACTAGCATGTACTGAAATCAATAAAACCCAATGAACTGCTCTGAAGAGGGATTCATTCTACAAAAAACAAAGAATATTCATCTATTGATCTGAAATGAGAAACAGTATTGAAATATCAACCCCCCCCAAGTCCTCCCTCCACAGTAACACAACCTGCACCCTGAGATGGGTGGGGATAGATTCCAGGAATAATCCACAGCCCAGCTCCAGCCCCTCTGAACACACAGCGTCCTGCCTGGGATCCTGCAGTGTGCTGCTTTCACAATCTCCCTCTGAACACACAGCGTCCTGCCTGGGACCCTGCAGTGTGCTGCTTTCACACCTCTGAACACACAGCGTGCCTGGGACCCTGCAGTGTGCTGCTTTCACAGTCTCCCACGGAACACACAGCATCCTGCCTGGGACCCTGCAGTGTGCTGCTTTCACAGTCTCCCTCTGAACACACAGCGTCCTGCCTGGGACCCTCTGAACATCTGAACACACAGCGTCCTGCCTGGGACCCTGCAGTGTGCTGCTTTCACAGTCTCCCTCTGAACACACAGCGTCCTGCCTGGGACCCTGCAGTGTGCTGCTTTCACAATCTCCCTCGAACACACAGCGTCCTGCCTGGGACCCTGCAGGGAACACACAGCAGCCTGGGATCCTGCTGCTGCTTTCACAGTCTCCTCTGAACACACAGCGCTGCCTCCTGAACACACAGCGTCCTGCCTGGGACCCCAGCAGCAGCGAGGCTGGAAGACATGAAAGAACCCCAGAAGAAAGCTTTGCTTTCACATTCAAAAATATATCAAACCATGACACCCAGCCTCATTGATACTTCCAAGTATTTTTTAAAAGCAGAAGAGCAAGCCTCTGCCTGGGACCCTGCAAAGAATATTCATCTATTGATCTGAAATGAGAAACAGTATTGAAATATCAACCCCCCAAGTCCTCCCTCTGAGACAGGAATAATCCACAGCCCAGCTCCAGCCTGGGAACACACAGCTGCCTGCCCTGCAGTGTGCTGCTTTCACAATCTCCCTCTGAACACACAGCGTCCTGCCTGGGACCCTGCAGTGTGCTGCTTTCACAATCCTCCACACAGCTGCCTGACCCCTGCAGTGTGCACAGTCTCCCACGGAACACACAGCCCTGCCTGGGACCCTGCAGTGTGCTTTCACAGTCTCCCTCTGAACACACAGCGTCCTGCCTGGGACCCTGCAGTGTGCTGCTTTCACAATCTCCATCTGAACACACAGCGCCCTGCCTGGGATCCTGCAGTGTGCTGCTTTCACAGTCTCCCTCTGAACACACAGCGTCCTGCCTGGGATCCTGCAGTGTGCTGCTTTCAGAACACACAGCCCTGCCCTTTCCACACAGCGCCTGCCTGGGATCCTGCAGTGTGCACAGTCTCCTCTGAACACACAGCATCCTGCAGTGTGCTGCTTTCACAATCTCCCCTTTCCTATCAGACAAGTCTGGAAGACATGAAAAGAACTCCAGAAGAAAGCTTTGTCAGCGCATTCAAAAATATATCAAACCATGTTGACAGTGCCCAGCTCTATTGATACTTCCAAGTATTTCTTTAAAAGCAGAAGAGCAAGCCTTCTGCCACCCGTTTCATTGCGGATGGGAAGCCAGCGTATATCCTCGCCCTCTCCCAATGCTTCCTTGGTCCCCTGTTCAATATCATCCTGTTGTGAGCTCTGTCACTCGCTCTGGAGGTTTCACCTCAGATCACATTGACCCGGTTTTACTGTTACATGAGGAATCAAGCAAGGTGTTATTTTAAAGAAGTGACCACTAGGGGGTGTCATTCCTGTGATATTGTACAGAGATCGTTCCATTCACTAACTTCCATTTGACAGCTGCGGAGGAGCAGACATTACAGCTGCACGCACCCTAGTGGTCAATTCTGAAACAACCTTCAGAAACGCAGCTTTAGGGCCAGAAACTGGAGGAAATCACTCAGAACACAGAACAGCATTTTAAACAGGTGAATATTCTAACATGCAGGGGTATAGAGCATCCCTTGAAGCCATGGTCATTTGAGATGTATCTATTGTACTGTGTGTTCAGCATGAATGTTAGAATTTATTACAATAGTCTGGGCTCTCAAAGCTACTTAAACTGATTTAGAATTGGAAATGGGTGATATGTATCAGTACTTATAAAAAGTAAAATGATTAACATAACACATACATCTACAAAATTACCCCAGATTACTCCTTACACAGACATGTGTCAAACAAAAAGTGACTGTATTTGTACAAGGACAGTCACCCTGTCACACCCTGAACAGTGACTGTATTTGTACAGGGATAGTCACCCTGTCACACCCTGAACAGATAATTACAGGCTCCCATGAAAGAGCAGAGGTGAAAACTGAAAGAAACCAGGCAGCCTGCTCGCTCTCCTGGCTGGCTGAGCAGTTCCAGTTCCCTCGCGGGGCTCCAGAATGTGAAACTGTCACGGGGAATCCCTGAGCACTAAACACAAAGACAGAGACCTGCCAGGGCATTCCCCATGTCATCTGAGAACCTGCCTCACTGTCCACAGCAGAGACCCAGCAAACTGCAGGCTAACACACACACACACAGACCCAGCACACTGCAGGGCTGCACACACACACACACACACACACACAGAGCCACAGCACACTGCAGGCCTGCATACACACACAGACCCAGCACACTGCAGGGCTGCACACACACAGAGACCCAGCACACTGCAGGGCTGCACACACACACACAGAGACACAGCACACTGCAGGCCTGCACACACACACAGACCCAGCACACTGCAGGGCTGCAAACACACACACACACACACAGAGACCCAGCACACTGCAGGCCTGCACACACACACAGACCCAGCACACTGCAGGGCTCCACACACACACACACACACACAGAGACACAGCACACTGCAGGTCTGCACACACACAGAGACACAGCACACTGCAGGGCTGCACACACACACACACACACACACAGAGACCCAGCACACTGCAGGCCTGTACACACACACAGAGAGACACAGCACACTGCTGGGCTGCACACACACACAGAGACACAGCACACTGCAGGCCTGCACACACACACAGAGACCCAGCACACTGCAGGGCTGCACACACACAGAGACCCAGCACACTGCAGGGCTGCACACACAGAGACCAAGCACACTGCAGGGCTGCACACACACACAGAGACCCAGCACACTGCAGGGCTGCACACACACAGAGACCCAGCACACTGCAGGCCTGCACACACACACAGAGACACAGCACACTGCAGGCCTGCACACACACGCAGAGACCCAGCACACTGCAGGGCTGCACACACACACAGAGACCCAGCACACTGCAGGGCTGCACACACACACACACACACCCAGCACACTGCAGGGCTGCACACACACAGAGACCCAGCACACTGCAGGGCTGCACACACACACACACACACAGAGACCCAGCACACTGCAGGGCTGCACACACACACACAGAGACCCAGCACACTGCAGGGCTGCACACACACACACACAGAGACCCAGCACACTGCAGGGCTGCACACACACACACACACAGAGACCCAGCACACTGCAGGCCTGCACACACACACAGAGACCCAGCACACCGCAGCCTGCACACACACACAGAGACCCAGCACACTGCAGGCTGCACACACACACGCAGAGACCCAGTACACTGCAGGGCTGCACACACACACAGAGACCCAGCACACTGCAGGGCTGCACACACACACACACACACACACACACACACAGACCCAGCACACTGCAGGGCTGCACACACACCCAGCACACACACACACACACACACACACACACAGACCCAGCACACTGCAGGGCTGCACACACACAGAGACCCAGCACACTGCAGGGCTGCACACACACACACACACACACAGACCCAGCACACTGCAGGGCTGCACACACACACACACAGAGACCCAGCACACTGCAGGGCTGCACACACACACACACAGAGACCCAGCACACTGCAGGGCTGCACACACACACACAGAGACCCAGCACACTGCAGGCCTGCACACACACACAGAGACCCAGCACACCACAGCCTGCACACACACACAGAGACCCAGCACACTGCAGGGCTGCACACACACACAGAGACACAGCACACTGCAGGCCTGCACACACACACGCAGAGACCCAGTACACTGCAGGGCTGCACACACACACAGAGACCCAGCACACTGCAGGGCTGCACACACACACACACACACACACACACACACACAGGGCTGCACACACACACACACAGAGACCCAGCACACTGCAGGGCTGCACACACACACACACACACACAGAGACCCAGCACACTGCAGGGCTGCACACACACACACACAGAGACCCAGCACACTGCAGGACTGCACACACACACACAGAGACCCAGCACACTGCAGGGCTGCACACACACACACACAGAGACCCAGCCCACTGCAGGCCTGCACACACACACAAGACCCAGCACACTGCAGGGCTGCACACACACCGAGATCCAGCACACTGCAGGGCTGCACACACACACACACACAGAGAGACCCAGCACACTGCAGGGCTGCACACACACACACACACACACAGAGACCCAGCACACTGCAGGGCTGCACACACACACACACAGAGACCCAGCACACTGCAGGGCTGCACACACACACACACAGAGACCCAGCACACTGCAGGCCTGCACACACACACAGACCCAGCACACTGCAGGGCTGCACACACACCGAGATCCAGCACACTGCAGGGCTGCACACACACACAGAGACCCAGCACACTGCAGGCCTGTACACACACACACAGAGACTCAGCACACTGCAGGCCTGCACACACACACAGAGACCCAGCACACTGCAGGGCTGCACACACACACACAGAGACACAGCACACTGCAGAGCTGCACACACACAGAGACCCAGCACACTGCAGGGCTGCACACACACAGAGACCCAGCACACTGCAGGGCTGCACACACACAGAGACCCAGCACACTGCAGGCCTGCACACACACACAGAGACCCAGCACACTGCAGGCCTGCACACACACACAGAGACCCAGCACACTGCAGGGCTGCACACACACACACACACAGAGACCCAGCACACTGCAGGGCTGCACACACACACACACAGACCCAGCACACTGCAGGCCTGCACACACACACACACACAGAGACCCAGCACACTGCAGGGCTGCACACACAGAGAGACACAGCACACTGCAGGGCTGCACACACACACAGAGACCCAGCACACTGCAGGCCTGCACACACACACACAGACCCAGAATTGTGGTGCCTGCACACACACAGAGACCCAGCACACTGCAGGGCTGCACACGCACACAGAGACACAGCACACTGCAGGGCTGCACACACACAGAGACACAGCACACTGCAGGGCTTGCCATGCTCGTGGTGAGGGACAGAGAGCGGGAGAGCAGGAGAGGGAGAGCAAGAAGGAGAAAGAGAGGATACTGAAGAGGCGGGTGTGGATCCTGACCTGAACACCCAGCCTGCCATTCAGTCGTGGGCCCTGCCCAAACAGAGACTGACAGTATCGTGCTGAATTGTGGTGTGGATTACACTGATGCTGAATCGTGGTGTGGATTACACTGATGCTGAATCGTGGTGTGGATTACACTGATGCTGAATTGTGGTGTGGATTACACTGATGCTGAATCGTGGTGTGGATTACACTGATGCTGAATCGTGATGTGGATTACACTGATACTGAATCGTGGTGTGGATTACACTGATGCTGAATCGTGGTGTGGATTACACTGATGCTGAATCGTGGTGTGAATTACACTGATGCTGAATCGTGATGTGGATTACACTGATACTGAATTGTGATGTGGATTACACTGATGCTGAATCGTGGTGTGGATTACACTGATGCTGAATCGTGATGTGGATTACACTGATGCTGAATCGTGGTGTGGATTACACTGATGCTGAATCGTGATGTGGATTACACTGATACTGAATTGTGGTGTGGATTACACTGGTGTTGAATTGTGGTGTGGATTACACTGGTGTTGAATTGTGGTGTGGATTACACTGATGCTGAATTGTGATGTGGATTACACTGATGTTGAATTGTGGTGTGGATTACACTGATGTTGAACTGTGGTGTGGATTACAGTGATGCTGAATTGTGGTGTGGATTACACTGATGCTGAACTGTGGTGTGGATTACACTGATGTCACTGGGGTCTATGTTGAGAACACCAAACTCATTTCCTTTGTGTCGTGAGCAGCCAGATTCAACCCTAGTGAAATAACCTGCTGTCTGCGCCACCTAGCCCCCTTGCAGAGGAAACAGACTGTGCACAGCCTGTGAAGAACGCACCCAATGGAGTCTCTCAGCACAGCCCAGGCCAGGCACACTGAGACAGGGCACAGGAAGCTGCTGCAGCCCCTGATAGGAACGAGGCCATGCCCATGATTCACAAGTCATAAAAAAAGAGCAGGGAAGCATGGGAGTTCCTCTCTAATGTGGAAAAGTCTGATTGCACCAAGCACTTTGTTCCTAATATCACTCAGGACTCCTGCTGTGATGAGCGCTCACTTGGATTAATTGTTAGTACAGGCTGCATCTGATGTCACTTGAGGTCTAAACTGGTTTAGTCACACAGAGAGAGAGAGAGAGAGAGAGAGAGAATAGTTGACACATACTGTACCAGACCTTACTAAACAAACTTTTACAGTAAGTTATTTGACAATGTTTTTTTCAGTCAGGTTTTATAAATATTATACATTCTGATGTTCAGAATTAGCAACAAGAGTCTTGAGCAGTTTCATGAACCATTAACAGAACACAGCATTGCCTTCGGTCAGTCTCTCAGTAAGGATATGACAGCACCATGTGTACATTGTTGCAATGGCAGCCCCATTCCACTGCAGCTGCCCTCAGTGCAGATCCAGTGTGTTGCCATGGTAGCGTGAGGACAACAAACAGCCCATAGGAAGATCCCAGGCCACTGACACGCCACTCTATTCAATTTGGCAAAAACAAGGGAAAAAGGATTCTTTCCACAGCATTCACTGTCATGTGATTGGGAAAATAATTGTGTTTTTATCACCTTGCTATACTGTAGCGACTGTCTGTACCACTTCAGCATGTCGAGCTGGTGTACATGAACAAAAACAAAGCATCCCCTGGACAAGGCGCACAGGGCTTGAACCTGAACATGGGGTGTAAAATGAAGTGTGCTAAAATGGGTATGTGAAGAAAGCAGGTGGGCTATTTCATTGGCATGGCTAGAGGTTAAAGTCTGCAAGCTCACAATCACCATTTCAGAATCATCCAAATGATACATAGCGGGTGTCATTTTCAAGGTCATTCTCTATAACTGTGTTTATGGAATAAGTCAGTGGTTTGTATCACACACGACACTGAATGCACCCACATGATATTTTCTCATTGTGGTTTTGAACTGCATTGCGATTCACTGAAAGCTTTCTCCTGTTTATAAGACACTTGAAGGTATTTCTGTTAAAACTTCTATTCAAATGTATTCTGTTACGTGTACATCCAACACCAATATATGTGCATCCGACAGCATGCAAATATAATTCATTACTCTGAGTACAATCACGGAGGAAGACTGCTGCTCTTGTAGTGTAATGATAAGGGTCTGATATGAGCACATAGAAAAATGTGTGCATACATCACAGATATTTTAATACCGCCCCAGTGTGGATGAAAAAGTCAGTTTGTGTGAGTATGTTGACACCATGGTATTTTATGACCATTTCTCCCTTATCAAGAAAGGAGGACAAATGATCTCAATCTGAATTCCAGTCTTAATTGGTTGACAGACTGTGCCCAAGTAAAAAGCCACTTTATGATTATACTAATGATTACCCGCAGCTTTGAAGTGTCTGGACGTGCCCAGAGCAGAAACCACGTTACTGCAGGTCCTGTGACTCCCAAGGGCAGCGTCAGCAGCACAGTTAGCATGCCCTGTGAATGTGAAGTCATGCCTCAATGGCAGGAGATGAAGCTTTAACAGTGTGGCTGCGACAGCTTTGTAAAATGACTTTGTCTTGTACGATATCTACGATCGAACTTGAGTTAGAGAAACATACAACATCCCAATGGTTCAATAGATATTAGCTGATGAAACAGCAGTGGCAAAAAAACTAGTGAAGTGAATCCATGTGTGGACAGGTTCCAAACCAGAACATGTGTCTGTGTCACATAGGCTGTGTGATACAAGATGCTTGAGTCAGGAAGTCCATGCTGCTTGTATCACCCAGATACCAGTGAACTCATTCTAATAATATTCCTGCTCTTATAATTATAGTCATGTTAGACTATTCACAAGCAAGGTGCATTCTGACATTATCGCTAGGTAGTGTCTGTATCACACTGACTGATTCTAGAAACCAAGTACATTCAGAGTCCCTGTTGCATTCAGCATCACCATGCTATAGTCACTGCATGCACACTGCTGAATCAGCAGCACATCACCATGCTATAGTCACTGCATGCACACTGCT
This sequence comes from Huso huso, assembly GCA_036884735.1. Taxonomy (NCBI): domain Eukaryota; kingdom Metazoa; phylum Chordata; class Actinopteri; order Acipenseriformes; family Acipenseridae; genus Huso; species Huso huso. The sequence continues at coordinate 19,376,239 of CM072677.1, read as the reverse complement.
GAATCAGCAGCACATCACCATGCTATATAGTCACTGCATGCACATAGAAAACTGTTTGTTTGACAGATGCCCTCTCAACCCCTACTCTGAATCTGGCTGCTCAGGTCACAAGTCAAAGAAGTGTGGTGTCTCAGTAACCTAGCCTCCAGTGCACACTAATCACATCTCAATACACCTGTCACTGTGTGAGAGGCTCCAGGACAGCCTGTCAGTGTGTGTGTGTGTGAGAGGCTCCAGGACAGCCTGTCAGTGTGTGTATGTGAGAGGCTCCAGGACAGCCTGTCAGTGTGTGTGTGAGAGGCTCCAGGACAGCCTGTCAGTGTGTGTGTGTGTGAGAGGCTCCAGGACAGCCTGTCAGTGTGTGTGTGTGAGAGGCTCCAGGACAGCCTGTCAGTGTGTGTGTGTGTGAGGGCTCCAGGACAGCCTGTCAGTGTGTGTGTGTGTGTGTGTGGACAGGCTGTCAGGACAGTGTGTGTGTGTGTGTGTGTGTGTGTGTGTGTGTGACAGCCTGTCAGTGTGTGTGTGTGAGGGGCTCCAGGACAGCCTGTCAGTGTGTGTGTGAGAGGCTCCAGGACAGCCTGTCAGTGTGTGTATGTGAGAGGCTCCAGGACAGCCTGTCAGTGTGTGTGTGTGAGAGGCTCCAGGACAGCCTGTCAGTGTGTGTGTGAGAGGCTCCAGGACAGCCTGTCAGTGTGTGTGTGTGTGTGTGTGTGTGTGTGTGTGAGGCTCCAGGACAGCCTGTCAGTGTGTGTGTGTGAGAGGCTCCAGGACAGCCTGTCAGTGTGTGTGTGTGTGAGAGGCCCAGGACAGCCTGTCAGTGTGTGTGTGAGAGGACAGGCTCCAGGACAGCCTGTCAGTGTGTGTGTGTGTGAGAGGCTCCAGGACAGCCTGTCAGTGTGTGTGTGTGAGAGGCCCAGGACAGCCTGTCAGTGTGTGTGTGTGTGAGGCCCAGGACAGCCTGTCAGTGTGTGTGTGTGAGAGGCTCCAGGACAGCCTGTCAGTGTGTGTGTGTGTGAGAGGCTCCAGGACAGCCTGTCAGTGTGTGTGTGTGTGTGAGAGGCTCCAGGACAGCCTGTCAGTGTGTGTGTGTGTGAGAGGCTCCAGGACAGCCTGTCAGTGTGTGTGTGTGTGAGAGGCTCCAGGACAGCCTGTCAGTGTGTGTGTGTGAGAGGCTCCAGGACAGCCTGTCAGTGTGTGTGTGTGTGTGTGTGTGTGTGTGTGTGTGTGTGTGTGTGTGTGTGTGTGTGTGTGTGTGTGTGTGTGAGGGGCTCCAGGACAGCCTGTCAGTGTGTGTGTGTGTGTGAGAGGCTCCAGGACAGCCTGTCAGTGTGTGTGTGTGTGAGAGGCTCCAGGACAGCCTGTCAGTGTGTGTGTGTGTGAGAGACTCCAGGACAGCCTGTCAGTGTGTGTGTGTGTGTGAGAGGCTCCAGGACAGCCTGTCAGTGTGTGTGTGTGTGTGAGAGGCTCCAGGACAGCCTGTCAGTGTGTGTGTGTGTGTGTGAGAGGCTCCAGGACAGCCTGTCAGTGTGTGTGTGTGTGTGAGGCTCCAGGACAGCCTGTCAGTGTGTGTGTGTGTGTGAGAGGCTCCAGGACAGCCTGTCAGTGTGTGTGTGTGTGTGTGAGAGGCTCCAGGACAGCTGGGTGTTTGCCGGGTGTTTGTTCAGGTCAGGGAGTCAGTTGAGAGGGGAAGCCTGCCTGCTATGCCACTGTACCAGTGCTTTGTCAACTTACAATTCATTTAAAAATTGCCAGACGCTGTTATCAACACTAAAGGGCTATTCACACTACAGCGTTTAATCTCTGCGTTTTCTATGGTAACAAATCAAACCTATGGAATTGAATACTACCTTTCATACTTGAGCGTAATCACTGCGAAAAGAAATGCTAAATTCGCTGCGAAAAAAAACTAAAACAGGTTCGATTTTTGGACGAAAAATACTGTGATCACCACCCTGTCCTGCTAAATTTGGCTATAATCTGAAGAAATTGGCTATGCTCTGAAGAAGAAGAGAAAGAAAGAAAGAGAAGAATGTGGATTCACACTATAGTAACAAGCAACGGGAAACCCTAGGGGAGTACCAGCATCCTGTGCAAGAGCTGAAATATATTTCATCTCAAATTGTGTTATTGGCAACAAAAACATTGTTTAAATAAAATTAGAAGCACAGACACGACTACCAAACGCAGTCATTTCCATGCATCCTGATGGGTTTTTCTTCTTAATAAACAATACAGTAAACGCAGGTAAATGGTACTGTCAATGCTGGTGTCAGACGGCACACACAGTGTTTTACATTATTGGGAAAAAATACACGTATACATAAAACCGTTTAGACAGTTTAATTTGCAGTAAATACAATACGACTTACCTGCATGTGCTACTGGATATAATTAGATATTTGATTGTGTTTTGTAGCTCAGTCTATATTTAATAATGGGCAGCGGTGTCTCATGGCAGTCTCTTTCTAGAAGCTACACACGGACATTTAACGAAAACCTGTAATCAAAACAGTGTGTTTATTTTAACATACCAAAACTGCTTACTTTCCCATTTCCTTATATTTTCCCATAATTTCTGTTTGTATTCTTTATCATGCTATTTCTTGTGTTGCTTATCATGAAGAACAAGCCATTCTGCACTGCTATAATCAGACATTCCCACTGTGATATTCGACGCGCAAGTCTGAATACCAAAATAGCAGCGAAACGTTGGCCGTTTAAAAACCCAGCAAATAAACGCTATTGTGAATAGCCCTTAACTCCGCAGCGGAACACGTCACAGAGAAAAGTGATGACGAGTGATATCATAATCCGCTTCAAGCCAGTTATTAGAACTACAAAACAACTGTGTATCTCTAGCACTGACTTGTGCTCAAATCTTTCACAGCAGCGTTTCATTTACTTTGGCAGCATTTGTGTTGAACAGAAAACAAGGGTGTGTGAGCCAGCTCGTTTCAATGCTACACAAGGGTGTGTGAGCCAGCTCGTTTCAATGCTACAAAAGGGTGTGTGAGCCAGCTCGTTTCAATGCTACACAAGGGTGTGTGAGCCAGCTCGTTTCAATGCTACTCAAGGGTGTGTGAGCCAGCTCGCTTCAATGCTACACAAGGGTGTGAGCCAGCTCGTTTCAATGCTACACTTCAAGGGTGTGTGAGCCAGCTCGTTTCAATGCTACACTTCAAGGGTGCGTGAGCCAGCTCGTTTCAATGCCAGGGTGTGTGAGCTCGTTTCAATGCTACACTTCCAAGGGTGTGTGAGCCAGCTCGTTTCAATGCTACACTTCCAGCTCGGGTGTGTGAGCCAGCTCGTTTCAATGCTACACTTCAAGGGTGTGTGAGCCAGCTCGTTTCAATGCTACACTTCAAGGGGGTGTGTGAGCCAGCTCGGGTTTCAATGCTACACTTCAAGGGTGTGTGAGCCAGCTCTCGATTCAATGCTCAATGTGTGTGAGCCAGCTAATGCTACACAAGGGTGTGTGCCAGCCAGCTCGTTTCAATGCTACACAAGGGGGTGTGAGCCAGCTCGTTTCAATGCTACACAAGGGTGTGTGAGCCAGCTCGCTTCAATGCTACACAAGGGTGTGTGAGCCAGCTCGTTTCAATGCTACACAGGGGGGTGTGTGAGCCAGCTCGTTTCAATGCTACACTTCAAGGGGTGTGAGCCAGCTCGTTTCAATGTGAGCCACTTCAAGGGTGTGTGAGCCAGCTCGTTTCAATGCTACACAAGGGTGTGTGAGCCAGCTCGCTTCAATGCTACACTTCAAATGCTACACAAGGGGTGTGTGAGCCAGCTCGTTTCAATGCTACACAAGGGTGTGTGTGCCAGCTCGTTTCAATTCTACACTTCAAGGGTGTGTGAGCCAGCTCGCTTCAATGCTGCTACACAAGGGTGTGTGAGCCAGCTCGTTTCAATGCTACACTTCAAGGGGTGTGTGAGCCAATGCTACACTTCGTTTCAATGCTACACTTCAAGGGTCGATTCAATGTGTGAGCCAGCTCGTTTCAATGCTACACTTCAAGGTGTGTGAGCCAGCTCGTTTCAATGCTACACTTCAAGGGTGTGTGAGCCAGCTCGTTTCAATGCTACACTTCAAGGGTGTGAGCCAGCTCGTTTCAATGCTACACTTCAAGGGTGTGTGAGCCAGCTCGTTTCAATGCTACACTTCAATGGGTGTGTGTGAGCCAGCTCGTTTCAATGCTACACTTCAAGGGTGTGTGAGCCAGCTCGTTTCAATGCTACACAAGGGTGTGTGCCAGCCAGTTTTCAATGCTACCAGCCTGATTCAATGCTACACAAGGGGTGTGTGAGCCAGCCAGCTCAAGGGTTTCAATGCTACACAAGGGTGTGTGAGCCAGCTCGTTTCAATGCTACACAAGGGTGTGTGAGCCAGCTCGTTTCAATGCTACACAAGGGTGTGTGAGCCAGCTTCAATGTTTCAATGCTACCAGCAAGGGTACACAAGGGTGTGAGCCAGCTCGTTTCAATGCTACACTTGCTAAGGGTGTGTGAGCCAGCTCGTTTCAATGCTACACTTCAAGGGTGTGAGCCAGCTCGTTTCAATGCTACACAAGGGTGTAAGCAGCTCGTTTCAATGCTACACAAGGGTGTGTGAGCCAGCTTGTTTCAATGCTACACAAGGGTGTGTGAGCCAGCTCGTTTCAATGCTACACAAGGGTGTGTGAGCCAGCTCGTTTCAATGCTACACTTTCAATGGGTGTGTGAGCCAGCTCGCTTCAATGCTACACTTCAAGGGTGTGTGAGCCAGCTCGATTCAATGCTACACAAGGGTGTGTGAGCCAGCTCGTTTCAATGCTACACTTCAAGGGTGTGAGCCAGCTCGTTTCAATGCTACACTTCAAGGGTGTGTGAAACCCAGCTCAATGCCAGCTCGTTTCAATGCTACACTTCAAGGGTGTTAAAGCCAGCTCGATTCAATGCTACACAAGGGTGTGTGAGCCAGCTCGTTTCAATGCTACACTTCAAGGGTGTGTGAGCCAGCTCGTTTCAATGCTACACTTCAAGGGTGTGTGAGCCAGCTCGTTTCAATGCTACACTTCAAGGGTGTGTGAGCCAGCTCGTTTCAATGCTACACAAGGGTGTGTGAGCCAGCTCGTTTCAATGCTACACTTCAAGGGTGTGTGAGCCAGCTCGTTTCAATGCTACACAAGGGTGTGTAAGCCAGCTCGTTTCAATGCTACACAAGGGTGTGTGAGCCAGCTCGTTTCAATGCTACACAAGGGTGTGTGAGCCAGCTCGTTTCAATGCTACACAAGGGTGTGTGAGCCAGCTCGTTTCAATGCTACACAAGGGTGTGTGAGCCAGCTCGTTTCAATGCTACACTTCAAGGGTGTGTGAGCCAGCTCGTTTCAATGCTACACTTCAAGGGTGTGTGAGCCAGCTTGTTTCAATGCTACACAAGGGTGTGTAAGCCAGCACGTTTCAATGCTACACAAGGGTGTGTGAGCCAGCTCGTTTCAATGCTACACAAGGGTGTGTGAGCCAGCTCGTTTCAATGCTACACTTCAAGGGTGTGTGAGCCAGCTCGTTTCAATGCTACACTTCAAGGGTGTTAAAGCCAGCTCGATTCAATGCTACACAAGGGTGTGTGAGCCAGCTCGTTTCAATGTGTGAGCTCGTTTCAATGCACTTCCAGGGGGTGTGTGAGCCAGCTCGTTTCAATGCTACACTTCAAGGGTGTGTGAGCCAGCTCGTTTTCAATGCTACACTTCAAGGGTGTTAAACACTTCAAGATTGCCAGCTCGATTCAATGCTACACAAGGGTGTGTGAGCCAGCTCGTTTCAATGCTACACTTCAAGGGTGTGTGAGCCAGCTCGTTTCAATGCTACCCTTCAAGGGTGTGTGAGCCAGCTCGTTTCAATGCTACACTTCAAGGGTGTGTGAGCCAGCTCGTTTCAATGCTACACAAGGGTGTGTAAGCCAGCACGTTTCAATGCTACACAAAGGGTGTGTGAGCCAGCTCGTTTCAATGCTACACAAGGGTGTGTGAGCCAGCTCGTTTCAATGCTACACTTCAAGGGTGTGCGAGCCAGCTCGTTTCAATGCTACACTTCAAGGTGTTAAACCTCAAGCCAGCTTCGATTCAATGCTACACAAGGGGTGTGTGAGCCAGCTTATTTCAATGCTACACAAGGGTGTGTGAGCCAGCTCGTTTCAATGCTACACAAGGGTCTGTGAGCCAGCTCATTTCAATGCTACACAAGGTGTGTGAGCCAGCTCGATTTTCAATGCTACACAAGGGTGTGTGTGAGCCAGCTCGTTTCAATGCTACACTTCAAGGGTGTGTGAGCCAGCTCGTTTCAATGCTACACAAGGGTGTGTGAGCCAGCTCGTTTCAATGCTACACTTCAAGGGTGTGTGAGCCAGGGTGTGTGAGCTCGTTTCAATGCTACACTTCAAGGGTGTGTAAGCCAGCTCGTTTCAATGCTACACTTCAAGGGGTGTGAAAGCCAGCTCGATTCAATGCTACACAGGGTGTGTGAGCCAGCTTGTTTCAATGCTACACTTCAAGGGTGTGTGAGCCAGCTCGTTTCAATGCTACACTTCAAGGGTGTGTGAGCCAGCTCGTTTCAATGCTACACTTCAAGGGTGTGTGAGCCAGCTCGTTTCAATGCTACACTTCAAGGGTGTGAGAGCCAGCTCGTTTCAATGCTACACAAGGGTGTGTGAGCCAGCACGTTTCAATGCTACACAAGGGTGTGTGAGCCAGCTCGTTTCAATGCTACACAAGGGTGTGTGAGCCAGCTCGTTTCAATGCTTTCAATGCTACACTTCAATGGGTGTGTGAGCCAGCTCGTTTCAATGCTACACTTCAAGCCAGCCTTTTCAATGCAGGGTGCAATGCTACACAAGGGTGTGAGCCAGCTTGTTTCAATGCTACACAATGCTTCAAGGGTGTGTGAGCCAGCTCGTTTCAGTGCAATTACAAAGGGTGTGTGCCAGCTCGTTTCAATGCTACACAAGGGTGTGTGAGCCAGCTCGTTTCAATGCTACACTTCAAGGGTGTGTCAAGCCAGCTCATTTTCAATGCTACACTTCAAGGGTGTGTGAGCCAGCTCGTTTCAATGCTACACAAGGGTGTGTAAGCCAGCACGTTTCAATGCTACACAAGGGTGTGTGAGCCAGCTCTTTTCAATGCTACACTTCAAGGGTGTGTGTGCCAGCAATGCTATCAATGCTACACAAGGGCGTGTGAGCCAGCTCGTTTCAATGCTACACAAGGGTGTGTGAGCCAGCTCGTTTCAATGCTACACTTCAAGGGTGTGTGTTACCAGCTCGTTTCAATGCTACAGCTTCACAAGGGTCTGTTAAAAGCCAGCTCGATTCAATGCTACACAAGGGTGTGTGAGCCAGCTCGTTTCAATGCTACACAAGGGTGTGTGAGCTTCAAGGGTGTGTGAGCCAGCTCGTTTCAATGCTACACTTCAAGGGTGTGTGAGCCAGCTCGTTTCAATGCTACACTTCAAGGGGTGTGTGAGCCAGCTCGTTTCAATGCTACACTTCAAGGGTGTGTGAGCCAGCTCGTTTCAATGCTACACTTCAAGGGTGTGTGAGCCAGCTCGTTTCAATGCTACACTTCAAGGGTGTGTGAGCCAGCTCGTTTCAATGCTACACAAGGGTGTGTAAGCCAGCTCGTTTCAATGCTACACAAGGGTGTGTGAGCCAGCTCGTTTCAATGCTACACAAGGGTGTGTGAGCCAGCTCGTTTCAATGCTACACAAGGGTGTGTGAGCCAGCTCGTTTCAATGCTACACAAGGGTGTGTGAGCCAGCTCGTTTCAATGCTACACTTCAAGGGTGTGTGAGCCAGCTCGTTTCAATGCTACACTTCAAGGGTGTGTGAGCCAGCTCGTTTCAATGCTACACAAGGGTGTGTAAGCCAGCACGTTTCAATGCTACACAAGGGTGTGTGAGCCAGCTCGTTTCAATGCTACACTTCAAGGGTGCGAGCCAGCTCGTTTCAATGCTACACTTCAAGGGTGTTAAAGCCAGCTCGATTTCAATGCTACACAAGGGTGTGTGAGCCAGCTCGTTTCAATGCTACACTTCAAGGGTGTGCGAGCCAGCTCGTTTCAATGCTACACTTCAAGGGTGTGCGAGCCAGCTCGTTTCAATGCTACACTTCAAGGGTGTTAAAGCCAGCTCGATTCAATGCTACACAAGGGTGTGTGAGCCAGCTCGTTTCAATGCTACACTTCAAGGGTGTGTGAGCCAGCTCGTTTCAATGCTACACTTCAAGGGTGTTCAATGCTGCTACACTTCAAGGGGTGTGTACAGGGTTGTGTGAGCCAGCTCGTTTCAATGCTACACTTCAGGGTGTGTGTGAGCCAGCTCAATTCAATGCTACACAAGGGTGTGTGAGCCAGCTCGTTTCAATGCTACACACAAGGTGTGTGAGCCAGCTCGTTTCAATGCTACACTTCAATATGTGAGCCAGCTTCACTTTTCAATGCTACACTTCAAGGGTGTTAAAGCCAGCTCGATTCAATGCTACACAAGGGTGTGTGAGCCAGCTTATTTCAATGCTACACAAGGGTGTGTGAGCCAGCTCGTTTCAATGCTACACAAGGGTGTGTGAGCCAGCTCGTTTCAATGCTACACAAGGGTGTGTGAGCCAGCTCGTTTCAATGCAATGCTACAATGCAAAGGGTGTGTGAGCCAGCTCGTTTCAATGCTACACTTCAAGGGTGTGTGAGCCAATGCTACACAAGGGTGTGTGAGCTCGTTTCAATGCTACACAAGGGCGTCAAGGGTGTTGAAGCCAGCTCGATTCAATAATACACTTCCAAATGCTACACTTCAAGGGTGTGTGAGCCATGCTACACTTCAAGGGTGTGTGAGCCAGCTCTTTTCAATGCTACACCAGCTTCAACACTTCAAGGGGTGTGAGCCAGCCTGGGGGTGTGTAAATGCCACTTCAAGGGTGTGTGAGCCAGCTCGTTTCAATGCTACACAATGGGTGTGAGCCAGCTCGTTTCAATGCTACACTTCCAGCTTCGTTTCAATGTGGGTGTGTGAGCCAGCTCGTTTCAATGCTACACTTCAAGGGTGTGTGAGCCAGCTCGTTTCAATGCTACACTTCAAGGGTGTGTGAGCCAGCTCGTTTCAATGCTACACAAGGGTGTGTAAGCCAGCTCGTTTCAATGCTACACAAGGGTGTGTGGCCAGCTCGTTTCAATGCTACACAAGGGGTGTGAGCCAGCTCGTTTCAATGCTACACTTCAAGGGTGTGTGAGCCAGCTCGTTTCAATGCTACACTTCAAGGGTGTTAAAGCCAGCTCGATTCAATGCTACACAAGGGTGTGTGAGCCAGCTTGTTTCAATGCTACACAAGGGTCTGTGAGCCAGCTCGTTTCAATGCTACACACAAGGTGTGAATGCTTCAATGCTACACAAGGGTGTGTGCCAGCTCGTTTCAATGCTACACAAGGGTGTGTGAGCCAGCTCGTTTCAGTGCTACACAAGGGTGTGTGAGCCAGCTCGTTTCAATGCTACACTTCAAGGGTGTGTGAGCCAGCTCGTTTCAATGCTACACAAGGGTGTGTAAGCCAGCTCGTTTCAATGCTACACAAGGGGGTGTGAGCCAGCTTGTTTCAATGCTACACAAGGGTGTGTGAGCCAGCTTGTTTCAATGCTACACAAGGGTGTGTGAGCCAGCTCGTTTCAATGCTACACTTCAAGGGTGTGTGAGCCAGCTCGTTTCAATGCTACACTTCAAGGGTGTGTGAGCCAGCTCGTTTCAATGCTACACTTCAAGGGTGTGTGAGCCAGCTCTTTTCAATGCTACACAAGGGTGTGTAAGCCAGCTCGTTTCAATGCTACACAAGGGTGTGTGAGCCAGCTCGTTTCAATGCTACACAAGGGTGTGTGAGCCAGCTCGTTTCAGTGCTACACAAGGGTGTGTGAGCCAGCTCGTTTCAATGCTACACTTCAAGGGTGTGTGAGCCAGCTCGTTTCAATGCTACACTTCAAGGGTGTGCGAGCCAGCTCGTTGCAATGCTACACTTCAAGGGTGTTAAAGCCAGCTCGATTCAATGCTACACAAGTGTGTGTGAGCCAGCTTGTTTCAATGCTACACAAGGGTCTGTGAGCCAGCTCGTTTCAATGCTACACAAGGGTGTGTGAGCCAGCTCATTTCAATGCTACACAAGGGTGTGTGAGCCAGCTCATTTCAATGCTACACTTCAAGGGTGTGTGAGCCAGCTCGTTTCAATGCTACACAAGGGCGTGTGAGCCAGCTCGTTTCAATGCTACACTTCAAGGGTGTGTGAGCCAGCTCGTTTCAATGCTACACTTCAAGGTATGCGAGCCAGCTGTTTCAATGCTACACTTCAAGGGTGTGTGAGCCAGCTCGTTTCAATGCTACACAAGGGTGTGTGAGCCAGCTCGTTTCAATGGTGTACCAGCTTCAAGGGCTGTGTGTGAGCCAGCTCGTTTCAATGCTACACTTCAAGGGGGTGTGTGAGCCAGCTCGTTTCAATGCTACACAGGGGTGTGTGAGCCAGCTCGTTTTGCAATGCTACCACTTCAAGGGGTGTGTGAGCCAGCTCAAGGGCTACACTTCAAGGGTGTGAGCCAGTGAGCCCAGCTCGTTTCAATGCTACACTTCAAGGGTGTGTGCTACACAGCCAGCTGCTTTCAATGCTACACTCGGGTTTCAATGCTAAACAAGGGTGTGAGCCAGCTCGTTTCAATGCTACACTTCAAGGGTGTGTGAGCCAGCTCGTTTCAATGCTACACTTCAAAGGGTGTGCCAGCTCGTTTCAGCCCAGCTCGTTTCAATGCTACACTTCAGGGTGTGTGAGCCTCGTTTCAATGCTACACTTCAAAGGGTGTGTGAGCCAAATGCTACACAAGGGGTGTGTGAGCCAGCGTTTCAATGCTACACAAGGGTGTGTGAGCCAGCTCGTTTCAATTTCAATGCTACACTTCAAGGGTGTGAGCCAGCTCGTTTCAATGCTACACTTCAATGTGAGCCAGCTCGTTTCAATGCTTCACAAGGTGTGTGAGCCAACTCGTTTCAATGCTACACTTCAAGGGTGTGTGAGCCAGCTCGTTTCAATGCTACACTTCAAGGGTGTGTGAGCCAGCTCGTTTCAATGCTACACAAGGGTGTGTGAGCCAGCTCGTTTCAATGCTACACTTCAAGCCAGCTCGTTTCAATGCTACACTTCAAGGGTGTGTGAGCCAGCTCGTTTCAATGTTTCAATGCTACAACTCGTTTCAAGGGTGTGTGAGCCAGGCTCGTTTCAATGCTACACTTCAAGGGTGTGTGAGCCAGCTCGTTTCAATGCTACACTTCAAGGGTGTGTGAGCCAGCTCGTTTCAATGCTACACAATGAAATGTATTTTAGAATGACTATACTGCAAATAGGGGACAATGGTGATATTAAATACAGAGCGCATTAAGTGTACAGGGAGATAAATCAGGTCCACTCAATGCCTCCTCTCAGGTCTATTATCAAGTATTTCCTTGTTTTTTGGGACCTAGTTTTCAATAAAAATAAAAACAAATGTAATTCTAATCAGTCATTGGGCTCAGCGACTGGCTGCTGTTGCTATGCTAATGGGACCCTTTGCACTGCATCGTTTTATCAAAAGGCAACAGGATTTTTAATCTCAGTGAAAGTGAAGGCCAGAGAGATGGCCCGTCATGTGATTTGATGTAGAAACACAGCCTGTGCTTGTGTTTAGGTATGCTGTGTATTTAATGCTAATCCTGGCACTCCTTGTGCTGTTCTCTGCAGAGCATGGTGATGTGCCTCTGTGTTTACATGCCCAGAACACATTTCAATAACCCAGGCAGCTGACTGCAGAACAAAAAATATAAGGCAGAGGAGCATTGTATACTCCCCTCCTCCCCGGACAAGGCTGGGAGTGAGGTGGTGGTGGAATAGTTTGTGAAATAGGTTTATATACCTTATAGGTTGATGGGAACTTGCCAGTAATTGGCTTGTAGTTTGACCAATGAATAAATGTGATGTACTAGGAACTTGTATTAATGATACTATAAATTTCCTGCCTTAATACATTGCAAGCTTTATATTACACAAATATAAACACTGAATCTGTTAAATATACATTTACAATCTTAGCAGCCCATGGACCACGCGACTGTAAGTCGCCCTGGACAAGGGCGTCTGCTAAGAAATAAATAAATAATAATAATAATAATAATAATAATAATATAATAATACAATACAGTTTGTCACCAGACACAGGCACCCCATGAACCAATCACAATACAGTTTGTCACCAGACACAGGCACCCCATGGACCAATCACAATACAGTTTGTCACCAGATACAGGCACCTCATGGACCAATCACAATACAGTTTGTCACCAGACACAGGCACCCCATGGACCAATCACAATACAGTTTGTCACCAGACACAGGCACCCCATGAACCAATCACAATACAGTTTGTCACCAGACGCAGCTCCATAGACCAATCACAATACAATTTGTCACCAGACGCAGGAACCTCATAGACCAATCACAATACAGTTTGTCACCAGACGCAGGCACCCCCCCAACAGACCCCTGTAATGCTCACAGTGAACAGCACGGTCAGGCCGGCAGGATGTAAGAAACCTCAAAGCTGTGTCAACTTGAGCTGGAAAGCTAAGGGGCAAAACTTTACCGCATTGAAGAGGCTGATTTCCAAAGATTCCCCCTCATTTGAGACATTCTGAGCCCCAGTTCACTTGAGCCCTCCACAGTTCATACCGTACCTTCATCCTTGGCAGCTCCAATAGAAACATAACCCTTCCTCTACCAGGAGAGCTGTGTTAGACCATGGGCTGGATTCTCAAAGCTATTTACTCCAAATCAACGCAAGCAGAAATAGACTGTGCAGAAATGTACTTGGTCCCCTTACTCATTTTAGAATGGCTATTTATGTTTTTCTTTCTTTGTATTTGTGTTAATGACAATTCACAGTAAAATGCATTGAGACTCTCTCCCTCCATGTGTCTGCTTACAGAATACAGTTTCAGTCAAAATGTAATTTGTCACATTTGTATTTTTCTTGCATGTCTAGAACACAGCAGAGCATAAAATCAAAAACAAACCCTGGAGCCTTCTGTAAGATCAGTGAGAAGTTAGGGGTATGGAGTTGGGATTTCAGTGAATCGCTGTGTAAGATCTGTGAGGAGTGAGGGGGGTGGAGCTGGGATTTCAGTGAATCGCTGTGTAAGATCAGTGAGGCGTGAGGGGGTGGAGCTGGGATTTCAGTGAATCGCTGTGTAAGATCAGTGAGGCGTGAGGGGGGTATGGAGCTGGGATTTCAGTGAATAGCTGTGTAAGATCTGTGAGGAGTGAGGGGGGTGGAGCTGGGATTTCAGTGAATCGCTGTGTAAGATCAGTGAGTCGTGAGGGGTGGAGCTGGGATTTCAGTGAATCGCTGTGTAAGATCTGTGAGGACTGAGGGGGGTGGAGCTGGGATTTCAGTGAATCGCTGTGTAAGATCAGTGAGAAGTTAGGGGTATGGAGCTGGGATTTCAGTGAATCGCTGTGTAAGATCAGTGAGAAGTGAGGGGTATGGAGCTGGGATTTCAGTGAATCGCTGTGTAAGATCTGTGAGGAGTGAGGGGGGTGGAGCTGGGATTTCAGTGAATCGCTGTGTAAGATCAGTGAGAAGTTAGGGGTGTGGAGCTGGGATTTCAGTGAATCGCTGTGTAAGATCTGTGAGGAGTTAGGGGTATAGAGCTGGGATTTCAGTGAATCGCTGTTTAAGATCTGTGAGGAGTGAGGGGGGTGGAGCTGGGATTTCAGTGAATCGAAGATCTGTGAGGACTGAGGGGTGGAGCTGGGATTTCAGTGAATCGCTGTGTAAGATCAGTGAGAAGTGAGGGGTGTGGAGCTGGGATTTCAGTGAATCGCTGTGTAAGATCAGTGAGGAGTGAGGGGTGTGGAGCTGGGATTTCAGTGAATCGCTGTGTAAGATCAGGGAGTAGGGAGAGTTGTGCAGCTGGGATTTCAGCGGATCGCTGTGCAACATGCAGGGTGAGGAAGGGGTAAAGTACCCCCCCTCTAACCACACACTGCCTGCTGACTGCTGCGTGAGAAAGCTCTTCAATATGGGCACTAATAGGCAGCTTCTCTGCAGGAATCCACAGCGGCCTTCATTTTAAACAGATGGGTAAACTGGATGAAAAGAAGGCCAGTCACATGGGAACAGATGAAGGGTGGACTGAATCTAAATTTAAACATTTTAGACCATTTCTGTCAAGTTCCACTGTCAACACCCCCAGATTTTGAGCCTCTTACGAACTATGGAATGGTCTTAGCAGAGAATCTACAGTATTGCTCTGAACTTTTTAAAAATATGTGTTAAGGATGTGACAAAAAAAAGTAACAAAACAAGAACTGGAAAGCAAACAGCATGAATTGATACGTGGCTGAGAGTGGTATTTAATTTGCACACCCTATTTGCTCGACTGTCTGAGTTTCCCAATTTTACTGTGTGTTTTGAATACCCGCCTAAACCCCTGGGTTTCAGTGCACACACCCATCCTCATTTTATTAACCTGAGGACACACCTTTGCAATAAGCAGGCATATTGCTGGACCTGGAAATGAGGGAGTCGAATTAATCCAGTTTTATAATGGGCTTTGAAATGTTAGACTTAGGGCCAAGATACTGTGACTCCTCTGGCATTGAAATTCAAAGACGTAGCAGTTAACCCTGCCACCACAGCAGCAGCTGTTCCAGCAACTGTTTTTAATCTGATTCTGGGGTTGTGCTGGCTGTCCTAACAGCTCCCTCAGCAGCACACATTGACATGGGCTGGCAGGAGCACGCTCAGGCATGGTCAGGACCTGCAAAGACAAGGCAAGACCACTGCAGAACATGGACCTGCCAAGCCAGCCACAACACTGAAGAAAGATCACTGCAGAACATGGACCCCCCAAACCAGCCACAACACTGAAGCAAAATCACTGCAGAACATGGACCTGCCAAGCCAGCCACAACACTGAATAAAGATCACTGCAGAACATGGACCCCCCAAGCCAGCCACAACACTGAAGCAAGATCACTGCAGAACATGGACCCCCCAAGCCAGCCACAACACGAAGAAAGATCACTGCAGAACATGGACCCCCAAGCCAGCCACAACACTGAAGAAAGATCACTGCAGAACATGGACCCCCCAAGCCAGCCACAACACTGAAGCAAGATCACTGCAGAACATGGACCCCCCAAGCCAGCCACGACACTGAAGAAAGATCACTGCAGAACATGTACCTGCCAAGCCAGCCACGACACTGAAGAAAGATCACTGCAGAACATGGACCCCCAAGCCAGCCACAACACTGAAGAAAGATCACTGCAGAACATAGACCCCCCAAGCCAGCCACGACACTGAAGCAAGATCACTGCAGAACATGGACCTGACCAAGGTGCAAGCCAAATGACACTGAAAGAAAGATTTTGTCAGAACATGTAAACCTTCCCTGCCAGCCACGACACTGAAGAAAGATCACTGCACTGAACATGGACCAGGATGCCAATCCAGCCATCGACACTGAAGAAAAGATCAGCCATCAATAACATAAACCCCCAAGCCATGAGACAACACTAGGGCTGCTTGAGGTGCTGGGTCTATATAACAAAAAATGTTTAAACGTTAAAAACTATCCAAATTTTCCAAGTTTAGACACCAGTTGTCTAAAAGGTTTCAAACATTAGAAAATGACAGAAAAAAGGGGATCTTCTCCTTCACCAGGTTTTCATCCTTGTGAATCAGAAAGTCCACTGGACTCAAGCAGTAGAGAGCCAGGATGCTTAATTTATCTGCCATCATGTACTGAGTCTGTTGGAAAGACTGCCCTGAAAAGGCACAGCCATCAATATGATAAACAGTTCAAAATTAGCTTTTAACAAATGAACAGGGCTGTTGATGGTAAAAAATACTATATAACAAAATGGCTGAGGGTCACCAAGAATGCACAGAAAAACAAAAGGTATAACAGAATAAAGTCCAGCTTTATTCAAACACCAAAAATGAAATAAATATTTAAACAAAAAAACAACAGGTTAAAATAAAAGGGGTCATTGAATTAAATCATGAACACAAACAGAGGAGAAAAGGCTGGGCAGATTGCTTCACTGTTTCACCAGGTTTTCAGTTCTGATATGAATCACCTGAAAGTGTTTTTGTTCTCACCATCTCCCGGTAGAGAAATTAAATCAGTAACTAGAGGGCCACCTAGTTTATCTGCTCAGAGGACACACCCAGTCTGTTGGTATAAGACTGCCCTTAAAAATAAACAAAACACAGCTCAGTTAATATGAATTAAATATAATTCAAAATTAGCTTTAATAAATAAACCATAATAAACTTAAAACTGTCTCTACACCCGGAGGATGAACCCCATCTAAAATAAATAAACAATGTACAGGGCTGCTAAAAAAAAAAAAAAAAATAGTGCACATTTGTATAAAAATGACGTTTATCGTTTCATAACCAAAAGCGATACGGAACTTCTACAGGTCTGGTGAAGAAGTGAGTTCTGTTCTAATGCCAGACTCTTTGATCAGGGTGGAATAAGACAATCCTATGAAACTATACAGACCACACTGCACACAGCGAACACACCAGAGCAGCTGTGATCAATCCTATGAAACTATACAGACCACACTGCACACAGCTAACACACCAGATCAGCTGTGATCAACTGCACACGCAGTCATGTCAATTTCCACACAGAGGGCTAATGCCTTTAAATACATGCGAGTATATGAAAGGGTTATTCTTGATCAACAGGATTAGCTCCAAGATTTATAATCTCCCCATTAAAATAAAATCTCTGATACTCTCAATGTGCCATCAGTGTGATACTCTCTATGTGCCATCAGTGTGATACTCTCAATGTGCCATCATTGTGATGCTCTCAATGTGCCATCTTTGTGATGCTCTCAATGTGCCATCAGTGTGATACTCTCAATGTGCCATCTTTGTGATACTCTCAATGTGCCATCAGTGTGATACTCTCAATGTGCCATCATTGTGATACTCTCAATGTGCCATCAGTGTGATGCTATCAATGTGTTGTGCTAATGAATGATTCATCACACAACGTCATACGTTCACCCACAGGACTTCTAGTAGTACAGCAGTAACTATAGCACGAGTCAGGGCACTGCGTTATAGTTTGAGCCTTGAACTTCAATTCTGCTTGAATTCTTGTTTAATTCTTGAATCACTCTCTTGAGCCTCCTTTCTGGATTATACGTTTAGCGTGAGTCGTGAGTCGGCATTTACACGCAGAGCAGCAAGATTCAATTACTTCCGGATTGGCTAGCTAGTCTGTGTGCAGTGAAGTATAGAATTTAATATTTCAGTTTTGAGGTGGCTGATGACGGAATAGTAAAACAATATAACAAGACCTTGTTTTTCTCCATGGATATTGTGAAGCAAAGCACCACTAAGTTAAAGTAAGTTATTGCTTTTCATAAGGAAATATCTGTTAAGTTCTGTATATGTTTGATATTGCAACTGTGTTATTGTATTTTTCAGTGTTTTGGAAGACTTTGATATTATCGATATCGAAATACATGCACGATATCGATATCCAATTTTCATATCATCGATGGCTACCCCTAGTTCAGACTAACACTTTCACTGCTCCTTCCTGCATCTCGGCTGTTCCTTGATAGTTTTACACCCGATTACAACCATTATCAGAAAATGAGCCTTTTCCTTAGCATTTTATTCAAGGGTCCTTGAACTTTGCTTTGGCAGAAGTAAGTGACTCAGCACCCAGGGATGTGAAGGGGGGGAGGTAATACACTTGCTGCAGACTGAGAATCCCTCTCTGTTTTACAATCTCATTCCACATGTCCTTGTCAAGTTTGCTTTGACACTGAAGTGAGGAGTAAACACAAACAGGCCACTGAACAAGCAGAGCCTGTCTGTGTGTCTGTGGAATGCAGCAGGACTAGTGGCACAAGCAGTTAAATGCAGTGTGCAGAGAGGTACCCAACGCTGCACTGAGCGATTGTACTTCTTATTGTAACTCAGCAAACATCGCCTCCTTCCATAATATTTACAGAGTGAAACAGCAGCCCAATAAAGTCTTGAATGAAAACCCTGACAAACAGCAAAAACAAAAAAAGTACAGTTCACTGGACAATAACAAGTGTGTGAGTAACATAGATCCCTGGCACAGTTGTGAATTGAGAGTCAGATAACATAGATCCCTGGCACAGCTGTGAATTGAGAGTCAGAGCTATCAGTGTTGATGGAATCCTGCTGCGCATCACATATCTCAGCAGTACAGACAGAACAGTGTAACATACGGCAGACAGAAACACCTTCATGTATCACCACAATGTGATACTCCTAATAATCCAGCATGCTGCAGCAGGAGTGGATTGATACGACGCCGGTCACAGATACTGTAGGGGTTCACGTTTCACAGTTAAACTCCTCATTAACATGCTGTAGCTGTGATAAATCAGTGAGACTTCCTGAAACAATGATTTGGAGATTTCCATATTTCACTTTTTAATGGAAGAACACTATAGTGGAAGCGTGGGTGTTTTACTAGAGAAGAGCCAGCTAGCAATACAACCAGACTGCATCCCATTCTCCGGATGTTTCCTTTTCAATTCAAAATGTAACCTGCTTTTAGAACTCCAAATACAGTAAACAATTAATACTGAAAACAACAAAACACAAATAACTGCTGCCAGCAAATGCAGATCCAGATATCAGCGTGTGGTTCTAAAGCTATACTGTAGCGTACACGGGGTGTTCCACACTATAGAACCCTGACAGAACTACACCCAGAACTCCTAAACACTCAACAGTGCTGAATTTACAAAGACTAACACAAACCCAATGATACAATGACACACGTTTCAACCTCAAGTCTTTCTCAGTGTCTTCATACGGTGTGTTGGAAACCCAACATTTAAAGACATTGAAAAAGACTTCTAGTCAAAACGTTTCTCATTGAATTGATAATGTTTCTTTTACTACTTGTGAGTTCCATCACGTCATGCAGGTCACTGACTATGCGATACACAGCGATGTTAGACCTAGCACAATGCAAGATGTGTAATAGGGCAGGGTGTCTGACAGCGTGGTATTGTTCATCCATGTTCACTTCCTCATACCAGAGGGGAAGCACGGTAAAGCATAGGGAGGCATTGTAAAGCACAGAGAGGTAAAGCATAAATCTCTGTGCTTTATATTGAAAAGCATGGCAAACCATGGTAAACTGTGTTAGGTGCATTGAATAACAATGGGAAAAGCAGATCCCAGTGCTCTAACACAGAGCTTCTCAAATCATCTTGTTTTAAAAGCAGATTCCAGTACTCTAACACAGAGCTTCTCAAATCATCTTGTTTTAAAAGCAGATCCCAGTGCTCTAACACAGAGCTTCTCAAATCATCTTGTTTTAAAAGCAGATCCCAGTGCTCTATCACAGAGCTTCTCAAATCATCTTGTTTTAAAAGCAGATTCCAGTGCTCTAACACAGAGCTTCTCAAATCATCTTGTTTTAAAAGCAGATCCCAGTGCTCTAACACAGAGCTTCTCAAATCATCTTGTTTTAAAAGCAGATCCCAGTGCTCTAAGAGCTTCTCAAATCATCTTGTTTTAAAAGCAGATTCCAGTGCTCTAAAGAGCTTCTCATCCTTGTTTTAAAAGCAGATTCCAGTGCTCTATCACAGAGCTTCTCAAATCATCTTGTTTTAAAAGCAGATTCCAGTGCTCTAACACAGAGCTTCTCAAATCATCTTGTTTTAAAAGCAGATTCCAGTGCTCTAACACAGAGCTTCTCAAATCATCTTGTTTTAAAAGCAGATCCCAGTGCTCTAACACAGAGCTTCTCAAATCATCTTGTTTTAAAAGCAGATTCCAGTGCTCTAACACAGAGCTTCTCAAATCATCTTGTTTTAAAAGCAGATTCCAGTGCTCTATCACAGAGCTTCTCAAATCATCTTGTTTTAAAAGCAGATTCCAGTGCTCTAAATCATCTTGTTTTAAAAGCAGATTCCAGTTCTCAAATCATCTTGTTTTAAAAGCAGATCCCAGTGCTCTAACACAGAGCTTCTCAAATCATCTTGTTTTAAAAGCAGATTCCAGTGCTCTATCACAGAGCTTCTCAAATCATCTTGTTTTAAAAGCAGATTCCAGTGCTCTATCACAGAGCTTCTCAAATCATCTTGTTTTAAAAGCAGATTCCAGTGCTCTACAGAGCTTCAAAGAGCTCCCAGTCTCAAATCATCTTTGTTTTAAAAGCAGATTCCAGTGCTCTAACACAGAGCTTCTCAAATCATCTTGTTTTAAAAGCAGATTCCAGTGCTCTAACACAGAGCTTCTCAAATCATCTTGTTTTAAAAGCAGATTCCAGTGCTCTAACACAGAGCTTCTCAAATCATCTTGTTTTAAAAGCAGATCCCAGTGCTCTAACACAGAGCTTCTCAAATCATCTTGTTTTAAAAGCAGATCCCAGTGCTCTAACACAGAGCTTCTCAAATCATCTTGTTTTAAAAGCGGTTTTGACCTGGGGGACTCCCAAGTGAAAACCAAGGGACACTTCTGAAGTTTCCAGGATTTTCTGGGGACTTCCTGCAGGTCCCAGCTTTAGAAGCTTTGGTTTGACACATCGCTACAGAACCTCTCTGATAAACAGCCAGCAGCTGTGGGTGAGCTGGGAGCTCCTCCTGGAACACACACCTGCTGCTTTCTCACTGGACACCCAGCAGGTACATAAACCCTAGATTGACCAGCGCTTCAGCCAGCACTACAGTCTCTAGAACCAGCACGAGTAGCTGGAAACCAGCACAATTAAAAGCAGCATCTTCTCTGACCAGTATAATGCAATGTTGCTCATTATTATTATTTGTTTATTTAGCAGACGTCTTTATCCAAGGCGATTTACAGAGACTAGGGTGTGTGAACTATGCATCAGCTGCAGAGTCACTTATAACTACGTCTCACCCGAAAGACGGAGCACAAGGAGGTTAAGTGACTTGCTCAGGGTCACACAATGAGTCAGTGGCTGAGGTGGGATTTGAACTGGGGACCTCCTGGTTACAAGCCCTTTTCTTTAACCACTGGACCACACAGCCTCCTTCGCTCAGTGCACTGCATATTCACCTTAGTTTATGCTTACCCTGTAAACCAGCACACTATCATTTCTTTCAATTGCTCTAACTCTCTCATGGGTTGCTTTTTTTTGGTTATATAATTAATTACATTTTACATCTAACAAACAACACATCTCTGATGTATTAATGTATATAAATGTACCAGTTCAAATTCATTACAATTCCAGTATGTATTAGTTTATTTTATTTTATAAGGCGTGCAATAGTATTGGTTATAATGAGGTATAAACAGCAGTATATACTACATAAACATAATAGGGTATTTACAGCACACCTGCAGTAAAAGTGCAGTAAAACAGCACTTCACATAAGGCAGTACTTTTTTGTAAGGTTAGTCTGCAGTTCAGCGATGGTAATATGACTCTCATTGCATAGCAGTTTGATCCAGTCCTGGTTTTGCTATGAGTTTAATAAGATGCACCTGAGCTTGTTACCCATAGTATACACACTGTGGCTAATCAAGCTCGTAGTAAAACCCGGAATGGGTGAAACTGCTCTGCAATGGGAGTCTTGTTCCCATCCCTGCAGTTAGATACAGTAGGTGTTTAAGGGTAGCACAGTTATTATTATTATTATTATTTATTTCTTAGCAGACGCCCTTATCCAGGGCGACTTACAATCGTAAGCAAATACATTTCAAGTGTTACAATACAAGTAATACAATAAGAGCAAGAAATACAATAACTTTTGTTCAAGCAAAGTACAAGTGTGACAAACCACAATTCAATAATACAGCAGATAATAGTGATAGTTACATCAGGATATGATTAAATAGTGATAGTTACATCAGGATATGATTAAATACAAAGTACTACAGGTTAAACACTTGGCAGATTACAGTATTCTGAAGTACAGGATTAAATGCAGTAAAATAGGGGGCAGATAAGAGCAAAATAAAGCACATTTACACAGTTCCCATGATCTCCTGATTCAGCAACATAGGAAGCTGACTGTAACACTTCGTAATGTTAGAGAAAAGCAGCTGACGTGCTCGCAGTGAACTCAAACCAGTTCATGCTAGGAAGGCTCGAGCACATTGATAGTGGGATCGAATATCATTTTCTGAGCAAACCCATTTTTAAGGTCACACCGCACTTTTTTTAATGATGTACTTGTCTTTGTTAACACGTATTTGTTGTTGGCAGACTCACTACAATTTAAACTCCACGGAACAGTAAGCAGGCACTCTGCTGCAGTCAGAAACGTTCAAACACTAAACAATAAAGTCGTATTACTTACCTTGCAACCTCTTTGTTTTCATGTCCTGCTTGCATGTGAGTGGACCCACTTGTATCTTCAACCAAAAACGTGAACATGCAGGTTTCTGATCCAACACAAATCGATAAAGTCTGTCATGCGTCCAGTTTTAACTGTGATCTGAGCCGGGCTGGTCGCTCCTGCCTCGCTCTGTAAATTATTGTACTGACTAGACCAGAATGTTGTTTAGGTCCAGAAAAGTGCTGTTTATACACGCGACCGGAACAAAACAACATGTACGCCTAATCGTTTTATTTATTATTTATTAAAACAAAACTAACTCCAGTTGTCTATTCCGCGTTGATCTTGAAGTTTTTTTTTCTTTTTAACTTTCACGCTTTGATTCATTTCACGCACACACTGTCCCTAACATGCAAGTCTAGCGCCCTCCCTAAACCAGTCTGTGCAAAACGCTGCTAACATCGCCTGGGCTCGATTGATAACCGTGAGCTCATATTACAGTGTGTGTGTGTGCAGGAAGTACGGTCGAGTTCAACATTGAAGGCCAGTTAGCAGGAGCATACATATTAAGTAAGGAAAATAGCACCAGAATTTATGTAGGGTGCCAAAAGGGAATTTGTTTAACTTTTTTTTTAAAACATGAATAATTCAAATATTAATAGTTTTCATTCATTTTTCAAATATTTGAAAATAGCATCACATTATAAATATCAATAAATAATTTTTGCAAATACTTGAAAATGTTTCAAGATCAATTCCCTATTGGCACATCTAATTTATAAATATTAATAAATACATTATTTATTTTAAAATTAATTAAGTATTTGAATTTAATATTTTAAAATTAATTGATATTATTTAAAACTGAATTCGTATTATAGTTTATAAAGTAAATGTATTTGTTTCTCTATAGATCCAGCTAGTTTAAGAAGATAACCGTTCCCAACCACATAAACCACCAGACCGGGTTCAGAATTCATAAGAAATAGTGTACACCTAATTCACCACAGGGGGCGCTGCCTCCCGCCATTGAGCGTTTTCAATCCACATGCTGCTCAATGGGCTTTCTATTTGCTTCCAGCTTGGCCACTGTTGGCAGGACGTTGTAAACAACTGAGCATCATCTCTGAGGTGTTGTGCATTTCACACAAATCAGGACCATGTTCAGAGAGAGAGATAAACCAACTGCAAACAAAATTAAAATAAAAAAATTATTGAACTTGAAATAACCAAAAGAGCAATGACAAGTGAACATTAAAACTGCTAGGCTAACCCCAGATTCCTGAAACACATAACCCAGCTCCCTGTGAGACGTGAGCAGTGATGCTGTGCAGTCAGCTCTCTGTGAGACGTGAGCAGTGATGCTGTGCAGTCAGGTTCCTGTGAGACATGAGCAGTGATGCTGTGCAGTCAGCTCTCTGTGAGACGTGAGCAGTGATGCTGTGCAGTCAGCTCTCTGTGAGACGTGAGCAGTGATGCTGTGCAGTCAGGTTCCTGTGAGACGTGAGCAGTGATGCTGTGCAGTCAGGTTCCTGTGAGACTTGAGCAGTGATGCTGTGCAGTCATCTCTCTGTGAGACGTGAACAGTGATGCTGTGCAGTCAGCTCCCTGTGAGACGTGAGCAGTGATGCTGTGCAGTCAGGTTCCTGTGAGACGTGAGCAGTGATGCTGTGCAGTCAGGTTCATCCCTGTGCTCTCCCTTCTTTCTCCCTCCACTCAGGAAATCTTTTATAAAGCCTCTATTTTAAAAGCCTCTAAATTCCCAGATAGGGTGTGTAACTTTCCATTTGGTCATTCCAGCGGGTGCGTGGATAAGCTTCAGTTCCCTGAGCTTGTCTGTGATAACATCCCGCTCCTCCCTGTGTTCTGGCTCAAACTACAGTAGGAACGCCTCACTTACCCTGATGATGCAATGCAATGCACCCCCTTGTACAAGTCCAGGCTCCTCCCACTCTGTTTGAACATTCTAGTGTGGTCTCTGTTAATACCAGAGCAGAGTTCCATCATCACCATCCCATTACACACAGTGTGGCTCTTTCACAAGGACTCACAATGCCTCATAGCAGATGGCATGTGTCAAATATTGAATAGATGGGAGAACTGTAGCTTTAAAAAAAAAACAACAGAACGACAAGAACAAGAAATCCCTGCCAGCCTGCTTATTAAATTGGGATGAAACTCTGGTATTCACATTCTGGACATCCTCAACTTGTACATCATACTGATAGTTCTGTTGTTGAATTTACAGCTGTGGAGGGGGTATGTGTATGGTGATAAACTGATCCCTGGTTAGTCGAGTTTTTATTAAATTATCTGTAACTTTGCTTCAGGAGGAAAGACTGCCCCCTTCACACATTGGATCAGTCAAACAGAAACAATTAAAGCGCCCCTTATTTGCATTTGTTCATTCATATCCCTGCGCCTCCCTGTGCTCTATCTCCCCCATTTCCAGCCTCATAGCTGCCCCATCCTCAATCTCTCCATCTCCAGGCTCATAGCTGCCCCGTGCTCGATCTCCCCATCTCCAGCCTCATAGCCGCCCCGTGCTCGATCTCCCCATCTCCAGCCTCATAGCCGCCCCGTGCTCGATCTCCCCATCTCCAGCCTCATAGCCGCCCCGTGCTCGATCTCCCCCTGCTCCAGCCTCATAGCCGCCCCATGCTCGATCTCCCCCTGCTCCAGCCTCATAGCTGCCCTGTGCTCGATCTCCCCATCTCCAGCCTCATAGCTGCCCCATGCTCGATCTCCCCATCTCCAGCCTCATAGCTGCCCGTGCTCGATCTCCCCTGCTCCAGCCTCATAGCTGCCCCTGTGCTCGATCTCCCCTTCTCCAGCCTCATAGCTGCCCCGTGCTCGATCTCCCCATCTCCAGCCTCATAGCTGCCCCGTGCTCGATCTCCCCATCTCCAGCCTCATAGCTGCCCCGTGCTCGATCTCCCCCTGCTCCAGCCTCATAGCTGCCCCGTGCTCGATCTCCCCATCTCCAGCCTCATAGCTGCCCCGTGCTCGATCTCCCCCTGCTCCAGCCTCATAGCTGCCCCGTGCTCGATCTCCCCATCTTCAGCCTCATAGCTGCCCCGTGCTCGATCTCCCCCTGCTCCAGCCTCATAGCTGCCCCGTGCTCGATCTCCCCATCTCCAGCCTCATAGCTGCCCTGTGCTTTATATGATCTCTTACGTGGGTCTGCAGCCTCGTCCAGCTGGTCATGGGGAGCGCCCTCAATCACTGCTTGATATTCTTATTGGTGTGTTTGTAATATAATGCTCTTCTGAAACTTTGCATTGCTTTATATTTAAATGTCTGTTTTAGCGGGGTTTTAACATTAAAACTGTTACCACTTTTGAGAGAATAACTTAAAATAAAACAGAATCAAAACCCTGATACTAATACTAAACAAATAAAGCAGGGAGACAAAGGTACCTCGATTTTAACAGCTGGATTTATTCATTGCATCAGGTACTATAAAACAGTACAAAGTGTTTATATAATTTAGAAATGTCATCTCTATTTATCTAAACTATAAAAATAACATCAAAAAAGGGTTTGCAAAGTACCAAAAAGTACCGATGATGGAAGAAAAAATACAAAGGGTGCTTACAATTCAATTATAAAACATCAAACAGGGTCATGCGAGATACAGATTTCACATAATGCAGCGTGTGGCCAGATCAAAGAGCAGGAGAGGAAGCGGAGACTGTCCTGTAACTGTAACAGGAAGCGGAGACTGTCCTGTAACTAACAGGACACTATTAATCAAAGAGCAGGAAAGGGGAAGCAGAGACTGTCCTGTAACTGTAACAGGAAGCGGAGACTGTCCTGTAACTGTAACAGGAAGCGGAGACTGTCCTGTAACAGTAATAAGACACTATTAATCAAAGAGCAGGAAAGGGAAGAGAGACTGTCCTGTAACTGTAACAAGACACTATTAATCAAAGTAACTGGAAAGGGGAAGCGGAGACTGTCCTGTAACTGTAATAAGACACTATTAATCAAAGAGCAGGAAAGGGGAAGCGGAGACTGTCCTGCAACTGTAATAAGACGCTATTAATCAAAGAGCAGGAAAGGGGAAGCGGAGACTGTCCTGTAACTGTAACAGGACACTATTAATCAATTGCAAGGTGTTATAACCAAAGCTTGAATAACACTGTCACCACTCAGTAGCAGAACACGCTGCTCACAAGCCCCTCATTGTTTTACATGACCCACAGGAAGCCTGTTTGTCCAGCCACAACACTATGAGTTTAATATAGTGTTCCTCTCCACGTTCACTTCCTGTGTAAAGGTATTAGGGTGCCCACACATATCTCCGAGGTGTCAGGTGGGGTTTATTACATGCGACACAGGAGAGGAAAGCAAAGGACTTGACAAAGTATTGAGATCCACCAGCTACAACGGGGGTGGGCAATTCCGGTCCTGGAGGGCCGGTGTCCCTCCTGGCTTTTGTTCCAACTTTGCCCTAAATTACTTAATTGGATCAATTATTACCAATTATTGGTCTAATTAAGTAATTTAGAGCACAGTTGGAACAAAAGCCAGGAGGGACACCGGCCCTCCAGGACCGGAATTGCCCACCCCTGAGCTACAAGGATCTGGACGAGCATTGATGGGCTGAGTGGCCTCCTCTCGTCCGTAACTTTTCTTATGTTCTCATGAACTGAACTTGCATTAAACCTACGGGCGTCTATCCAATTCATCTAAACTGAGTCACGGATCTAAATACCACCGTACTCGCTAACTACCCCCTCCCTATCAGAGGGTCGTTTCCATACAGACAGAAATGCACCCCCCCCCCACTATCAGAGGGTCGGTTTTCAGAACCTTGGCTCTCACGTTTCAATTATGTTCGTGGTGATATTTAGACCTGCTACTGTCTAGATCAATTGGACAGACCCCATGGTGCTGCTGCTGTATGTTAATGGGAGTTATGGAAAAGTGAAGCCTTGGATTAAATCAGCTCATTTTCGTGGATCAACGCGAGTTGCTCTCCATTGCCCTCTACCCTCGCTGTAAACCTCCACCTCACTGCAGTGCAATCTTACATGGATATAGAAGGATCTTGTCGCACTGCCATGAATTGTGTCCAGTTGAGAAAGCTTTAACTCTGTTACTGAAATCATTTTTAATGAGAAGTAACACAGAGTTTGAGGTTAATAAAAACACGCTCTCGAGCGATGCTGGCTTCTTTACCTCCACAATAGTGTATAAATCAAGAGTTAAAGGCTTGTGTTCAGGAATGATTGTATTCTTGATTCAAGTTTAAAATCCTTAGTTTTCTAAACAATATGCAATGGATAAGATTGTTCTAATTGATCTCATTAAACGCAATCAGTGTTAATTTTGCAGTATGAATTACATTATAAATATGCATCTATTATAAGAAAAAGCTGTACTAAAAAGAATAAATAAAATAATAAAACCACACACACAAAAAATAATAATAAGCACATGAAAAAAAACATGCAACAACTATTCAGCACATTTGAACTAGCCCTGGTCCCGGATATATACAGCATACAGCCCTAGCCCTGGTCCAGGATAGATACAGCATACAGCCCTAGCCCTGGTCCAGGACAGACACAGCATATAGCCCTAGCCCTGGTCCAGGACAGACACAGCATACAGCCTTTTAAAAAAGACTGACACTTTATAAAACACCGGTCAAACCAATATAAAGGTTAAAAAAAACCCATGACTTCAAGCAGGAACACAGGCTGTGATCCCGATAACGTACAATTGGATTGTGCTAATCTGAAAGAACCCATTCTGTTAATGCCGATGTTAAAGCTAGGCTGTATGAACATACACCCGCTTTGGTCTCTTAGCGCCCAGCCATTCCCCTTGGAACAGGATCTAGATCCTGCATTTCACATTGGGGTCACATCTACAGCAGATGCCATTTCACCCCTCCACCCCTCTCCTTCTGATACAGTGTGTCCCTCTCCATCAAAACAGCACGCCTGCTACACCGACGAGCCAAAATAACAGCAAGATGCTTTGTGGTGATGTCGGCTCTGTCCTAATCCTTATACTGTGATGATCAGAAAGTGGGCTTGCCAGTCTCTGAGATTCATGATCCTGCAGCAACGCTGCACTGTCACTGAACCTCCTGTTTTAATGTTCGCTTCTCAAGGGTTTACAATCAGTTTTCCTCCTGCCTGTTCGCACTACTGCTCATTACTGCTAACTACCTTATCACTTGATCTGTCATTGGGACAGCTTTTATTTTACTTAAATTTGAGATATAATAAACAAAAAAAAACCTGCTTCCAGGTACGCAGAGACCACTGGAGTAAAACTGACCTACAGCACAGGACCAGGAAAAGGCAGCAACTGTTCATTCCAGATCTTGTATTTGAAACAAATTCATATCCTGAATTAAAGTCTGTAAATATTATTATTATTATAATTATTATATATATATATATATATATTAATAATAATGTTGCTTGGAGCTAATAAGGCAAGAAGTGTGATTTCAGAACCTTGATTCATACTGTCAATTATTAGTTGCGCTGGGACAAATATGGACATTTCTGGAACAAAATAATTTAGCGGTGCACACCCCTTGAAGTCATTCTTATACTAACTGGCCTCATTACTCTGTGCCACACAGGTGAAACATGGTGATGTGACTTCATTAAACATGATCAATATCCATAGGTGCAGAAACACTAATCACTAATGATTAAGAATGTGTATCACTGGCTAATAGAGATAATAAATGATATATTATGTAAATCTAGAGGGTATAAAGTATTCTTCTAATGATTTGTTTAGGGAGTAAACTTGACGTTAAGCCAAAGCGTTGAACCCTTTTCATTGTGGAGCCCCTGCCGGTATACAGGGTAGTTCTGAGCCCTGTTGTGTTTGTGCTGTAGACTCCCTATCTGTGATGCAGCAGTCACAACAGAACCACACTGTACCTGGATCCAGAACAGCTGCTGTACTACAGCCACTGGGGGGCCAGGAGACAAAGGGTTTACTCTCTATTCACAAATACGCACTTCTCAGGCAGCAAACTATTTTTCTTTAAACATTTAATTTTCTGTAATCTACCCCAAAGTGTTTGTTTCTGGCTCCCCCCACAGCTGCATCTTATCAGAGTAGTCAGAAAGCAAACTCTCGGGGCATGTCACAGAAAAAAAAAAATATATATCAACTGTATATCAGCAAAACAAATAGTACGGTGCCTGAAAGCAACATGTGGCAATAAAGGAGGCATCAGTTTATTATATGAACCCATTTATATCAAAATGAAATGAATAGCATTAAAGTATATATTAATACGTCACATTTTCAATCCTTGATCAGTATAAAATGCTGAGGTTAAGATGATCCCTTTCAGTTTCAACGACACAAGGAGGTTAAGCAGTGACAAGGGGACTAGAGACACGCATTGAGGGAGCAAAGGAACCAGTCACAGAGAGAGAGGGAGGGAGGGAGCGCACTTGAATTTGGTACGTCCAGCTGCCATACGACGTGATGCACATTGTTAACTTCCACGGTGGTCCACAGGGGGCGTTGTACATTCATTGTTTTCATGAAGTTGTATTAACTAGCACCTGTCTGTCTGTGATAAACACCTTTTCTCCGCCAATGCAGTCTAGACCCCGAGACCTTAGACTAGCCTGTATGAGAGCTATCCTGTATCTCCAAGCTGCTTGTGAAGCTCAACTAGTGAAACTGAACGAGTGGCTGTTGGGTTCACAGCTTCTGCAGTGCCTCTCCTGGTAGGGGGTGCAAAGCAGGACGGCTGTCTTCTCTCTGCTCCAAGAGGGTGGTGGGTCAGGCAGTAAAGTGGCAATGCAAGTCCAGGGCGGTGCCGCACTACAGAGGTGCGATGGGCTGCAGTCCTTCACTTTGTAAGTGGCTGTGGTGGAGCTCGGCTTTACACACTGTGGAGACCGAGGAGTGCGTGGAGCTCAGAACAGGGGGCTCCTCATCGCCTGAAACACAAACACAGCAGCAGGTAAAACTACAGGGATTCAGAACCACCCCCCCTGGACCTGTTGTACTGACAGGGACTCTGAACCACACCCCCCTGGACCTGCTGTACTGACAGGGATTCAGAACCACTCCCCCCTGGACCTGTTGTACAAACAGGGATTCAGAACCACACACCCCTGGACCTGCTGTACTGACAGGGATTCAGAACCACCCCGGACCTGTTGTACCGACAGGGACTCTGAACCACACCCCCCTGGACCTGCTGTACTGACAGGGACTCTGAACCACCCCCCTGGACCTGCTGTACTGACAGGGACTCTGAACCACACCCCCCTGGACCTGCTGTACAGACAGGGATTCAGAACCACCCCCCCCTGGACCTGCTGTACTGACAGGGATTCAGAACCACCCCCCCTGGACTTGCTGTACTGACAGGGATTCAGAACCACCACCCCCCCACCTGCTGTACTGACAGGGATTCAGAACCACCCCCTGGACCTGCTGTACTGACAGGGATTCAGAACCACCCCCGGACCTGCTGTACTGACAGGGATTCAGAACCACCCCCTGGACCTGCTGTACTGACAGGGATTCAGAACCGCACCCCTGGACCTGCTGTACTGACAGGGATTCAGAACCCCCCCCCCTGGACCTGCTGTACTGACAGGGATTCAGAACCGCACCCCCTGGACCTGCTGTACTGACAGGGATTCAGAACCACCCCCTGGACCTGCTGTACTGACAGGGATTCAGAACCGCACCCCCCTGGACCTGCTGTACTGACATGGATTCAGAAACGCTCCCCCTGGACCTGCTGTACTGACAGGGATTCAGAACCACCCCCGGACCTGCTGTACTGACAGGGATTCAGAACCACACCCCCCTGGACCTGCAGCCAATCACAGCTACAGAGGCTAGAAATTCCACACTGGGCCCTGCCTCCAGACAGACTTGCAGCCAATCACACAGCTACAGAGACTAGAAACCACACCCCAGCAACAGACACACAACTGCAGCATGAACCAGCCAGTAGAGTTTAAACAGAATGCTTACACTTCAACATGCGTCGAATATTTCTACCATGAATCTTACTTGCATGTTGCAGGCACAGTGCAGTTCTATCTTGGCATTAGATATTTGAATTCTAAACTGAGCTCATTTGAAAAAAATGCTGGACTGTATGCTGGCTCCTATTGCCAAGGCTCTACATTTACTTCAGTCATGTTTTAATGAATCTGTTTGATGGGTTAAGTTGTTTTGTCTGCATGAAACTGTTCTGCACAGTTAACCTGAGCGTTTTTCAGTGGGATGCTCCCCCAGGACCAGGCTTTTTCAGTGGGATGCTCCCCCAGGACCAGGCTTTTTCAGTGAGATGCTCCCCCAGGACCAGGGTTTTTGTGGATGTACAGTATTAACTCGCTTCCTATAAAAAATTCACTATAAATCAATTTTTTTTACAGTAGACTCTTGGAATTGTTGTCTTTTTTTCAGAATAAGGGAACATTATAAATTCCGTCAGAAACCACAATAACGTTTCTCTATGCAGTAGTCTCTGCGTATAGGAACACCTCCTAAGACAACACTTTGTCTAAGAGAACACCCTTGTGGTGAAATGGATTTTTTCCCCTTTGTAAATGCTCTGCCTAAAGGAACAGGAACTTTACTTAAAAGAACACCTTCTTGGCACCGATAGCGATTCGTTCAGAAAGGACACTGTACTGTTCTGTAACCTGATAAATCATTATCATCAAAACTGAAATTACAATGGTTTATTCAATCTTTTAAAAAATGAGGCACACGGATTGGTTTATTAAATCTTTCCAGAAGCGCCGTCATATCATTAAATTGTTTTGTATTCTGATTTCCACGAGTGCAGCTCATCGCTAGGGGCATGTAAATTGTTATGTGATACCATGGCGCTCTCTGGTGTTTATAATGTGTTATTGCTTTTTCTTTTTTTGATTGTAAAAACTACTTGAGATTAATTTAACCTTCAAAAGAAAACCTTTTGTAATTATTGTCTTCCACAAGGTGTTCTGTTGAAGTTTAAAATATATATGGAGAGATAGAATAAAATATAATGGGTGTTAATCTGATAAACTAAAAGGAGTTCATTTGATCAGCCTATACCCTGCACCTATCCGTGGTTTTCCCTGGATTACCACTAAAAAGAAGCTGATGAAATCCATGGTAATTCCCCTGTGCTGTAAAATACTCTAATTAAATCCAGCTGTAATTCATCCCAGGTATGGGCTGATCAAGTTAATATAGACCAGGGGTCTCCAACTCTGGTCCTGGAGAGCCCCTATCCAGCAGGTTTTATAGGTGTCTTTACATCTTCAGTGGCTAAAGATCTGGAACACCTGTTAATCTTGACTAATTAAGCCAATAATTGGTTCAATTAAGTAACAGAGAGATTGGTTGAAACAAAAACCAGCAGCCACAGTAGCTCTCCAGGACCAGGGTTGGAGACCCGATATAGACCAACGTTTCAAAGTCTTTATCAACGGCATTTACCCTTGATTTGAGATTCCTACAGTATAACTAACACTCGACACTCCACCACATAAGCTTCACAGCCAAAATAAACATTAAAAAGCGTGGAAATGTGTGTGAATAGAAGTGGGGAGGGTAATAGCCGATTCACAGGGCGAGGATATGGGGCTACCGCTTGGTCTAAGATTCGTGTTGGCCCAGGGCAGGGGTTCCCAATCCTAGTCCTGGAGTACCCGTGTCTGCTGCTTTTCATTCCAACCGAGTGCTTAATTACTTAACTGATCCCTTAATTGAACTAATAATTTGCTTATTAGACCTTAATTAAGCACTGTTGGAATGAAAACAAGCAGACACAGGGGTCCTCCAGGACGAAGACTGGGAAACCCTGGACCAGGGGACACCCTTTCTGCACCAGCGGGGAGCCACCTTGGAGTGCAGCCCCATCCCCCGCGTCCCCCTTGGAGGGCCACTCTGTGAAACTGGGGGGTGTATTGATGTGGCCAGTGAGAGTACACAAGTGTATTTAGTTGAAAGCCTACCTATTTGTAAAGTACTGTATCGACTGAAGCCTGCTCTCTTACCCAGCCCCGAGGAGGAGGAGACGCTGCCTGTGATGGAGGAGGTGTCTGCCTGGTCAGTGGAGAGCCCTTCCATCAGGGGGATGGAGAGCGAGGAGGAGGGCACTGAAGAGGAGTCGTAGATCCCAGAGTCCCTGGGCATATCAAAGGGGCCCCCGGACTCAGGCGCGTGGAGCAGCGGCCTCAGAACAGTGCATCCATCCTGGGGCCCGGTCGACTCCAGCTCACCCCGCGCCCCCAGGCTCTGGACGAGGGGGTAGGGGCTCTCTGCAGGCTGCCGGACCAGCACCTCGTTCAGCCCCAGCCCCGAGTCGAAGCGCTCCTGCAGCAGAGAGGAGGCGGGGGGAGCGGGAGGGGGCGCTGGCATCAGCTGCTTCTCGAACCAGTCGGGCTGCTGCTCTATGAGCTGGTGCATGTTGCAGATGGCCAGGTAGAGCGCGCGGCCGGCCTGGCTGCGGAAGTAGTTCCTCTTGCTGACGCAGGGCTGGGGCTCGCGCTCGGGCAGGCTCGGTGCTGGGAGTGCAGCCGGGAGTACAGCTGGGGCAGCTGCTCCATCAGCTTGTACTTGGTGGCCAGGTCCAGCACGGCGGGGATGTCGCTCTCGCGGGAGTAGTCGAAGTAGACCGCCAGGAAGGGGGCCAGGTCCTGGGAGCTCTGCCGCGCCTGCCTCATCTTCTCTGCGATCAGAGACACGGCCACCACGAAGAGCTGGCGCCCCGCCCCCGCCCCTCGGCGGCTCCTGCGCTTCTCCACGCAGTACTTCATGCCCTTGGAGCACACGGTGATGATGAAGTGAGCCTCGCTGATCTGCCGGCTCAGCCACTCCATCTGACCCTGCTTACAGATCTCCAGGTGCTCCCACAGGTCCAGGGCCACCTGAAACAGCAGGGCAGCGCAGCGACACTCAGAGGGGTTCAAAAGCATGTTAGTAGCAAGTATCCCCATCACAGCTGTACGTGCAAAATTAGAGCCATCAGGAAAAAGACAGACATCACCAGGACCTACATCCACCGCATGTGTGTGGAAATGTGCAAGAGTACGGAAGGAAGGATGGACAGGTTTCTCTATATGCACCGCACTCTGAGGTTCTCAATAACTTGTCAAAGTACTAGCTAGTGGCTCTTTTAAGGAGACCCATATTTGAAACCTCGTTTGAAAGTTGCTGATGTAAATAAATGGCTTAAAAATAACATTTCAGAGTTTTTCCACAAAAAAAATGTAAACATAAAAAGTATTTGCTTGAGAAACTTTTCCTACATGGTTTATACAGTATATTTGTTTGTATTCGTACACTCACAACAATACTGAAAATATCAAATTGCCCCAAACATGGCATTAGCAGCTTTGTTGCAGTTCAGGAACTTGCCAGTAGATGGCAGCCCAGGCTTTCATTTTGCAGTTCTGTGCCTGATAGGTGCATTCTTCAAAGCCTTATTTGCCAAGAATACATATGATCAATTATTATTCCTGAGATGTTCAGCTTTTGTTTGATACCACATACATAAACATGCACTGTCGGATAAAGGAAACCTCAAATGTGGGGCCGTGGCTCCTGGCCTGAGCCCTGTGGCAGTGTCCTCGCCTCACCTGAGCCCTGTGGCACTGTCCTCCCCTGAGCCCTGTGGCAGTGTCCTTGTCTCACCTGAGCCCTGTGGCAGTGTCCTCCCCTGAGCCCTGTGGCACTGTCCTTGTCCCACCTGAGCCCTGTGGCAGTGTCCTTGCCTCACCTGAGCCATGTGGCAGTGTCCTCACCTCACCTGAGCCCTGTGGCACTGTCCTCGTCTCACCTGAGCCCTGTGGCACTGTCCTCGTCTCACCTGAGCCCTGTGGCACTATCCTCCCCTGAGCCCTGTGGCACTGTCCTTGTCCCACCTGAGCCCTGTGGCACTGTCCTTGTCCCACCTGAGCCCTGTGGCACTGTCCTCATCCCACCTGAGCCCTGTGGCACTGTCCTCGTCTCACCTGAGCCCAGTGGCACTGTCCTCATCTCACCTGAGCCCTGTGGCACTGTCCTCCCCTGAGCCCTGTGGCACTGTCCTCGCCTGACTTAAGCCCTGTGGCAGTATCCTCACCTCACACCCACATAAGTCCTGCAGGAAGTATGCAAAGTGCTGGATGACGGTGCTGTGCTTGGGCCCGTCCTCGCTGGAGTAGCAGATAAAGACTTTGGGCCGGGGCCAGGGCCTCTCCATGTGCAGAGCGGAGGTGTGAGCAGAGGACTCTGAGCTCTCCTCATCCAGCTGGGAGTAGATATTCTCTGCAAGCAAGGTTACAATCACACGCTGAATCCATATTCCAAAACTCAAAGCATCCAGCTCAGAGTGCTCCACAGGAACTCCATAATACACAGGAATCATACACTGTGAAAAACTATGGGGGTAACATTCCTAAGGGTAGACAATCCTTCAGAGTGAATATTGCAGAGTAATACATTCTGTATCGCCTTCTCCTTTTGTTCATTCAGTAACAAGCATGCATGTGAACTCAATTCTAAGTTAAACTGTGTTCACATCAATCATGAGTGTGCTGCCACTAGTAAGAAACTCCATTCTTGATTAATCATTTTGAAAATAATGTTGTGAAGGTTTATTTGAACCTGCATGTAAAATATTATGGTTGAAAATAATCAAATGTCTAGTCTGTCTTCTGTAACTGTTTGTTGAACCACAAAACTACAGATTCATTGATAACTCTGGTCTCTGTACTACCATATTTTATTACAAATATACAGCAAGTAATGCCCTCAGCCAATCAAAACGGCAGATTTCAGAACATTCCAGACAAAGGGAAGAAACGAAGTGGCATCTCAACCTATTGAATAAAGGAAAGACGAGGGCTGGCCGAGAACCGCAAACCATCCGGATCAAAGACAGGCTCTTAGCATTCAGCTGCAGAGCAGGCTCTGTAGTGGAGAGGTACGTATGTGTCTTCAGATGCTAGGAGGAGATCCATTACATTGACATGGATAACGTTTCGTACTTTAAAATGAGAGAAGTGCCAGCTTCACTTCACAGTCCTCTCACGAGAGGAGCTCTTACACCATCAGGAGACAGGGCTCGCTGTGCACACGAACTTCTCTTACTGGCTGTGAAAGTACAAACAGAAGCACACCTTGTTGTTTCTTGCGACACATGACAGTGAAGAGTGTGGCGAAGGCAGACATGATGACCAGAGGGGCAGTGATAGCCACTGCCCTGATCGGCCCGGCCCAGAGGGAGTGCACTACAAACAAGAGGGAAAGAGAAGTTACATTGAGACTGTTACAATCCTGTACCAGACAAGCCTTATTATCTTTCACATCTGTTCCCCAGTTGGTAAATTACTCTGCTTCTGTATTCAATGTTTTTCTAGCTGCGAGAAAGCATGTTT
Source organism: Huso huso (assembly GCA_036884735.1). Lineage (NCBI taxonomy): Eukaryota > Metazoa > Chordata > Actinopteri > Acipenseriformes > Acipenseridae > Huso > Huso huso. Next base: position 19,339,482 of record CM072677.1, on the reverse strand, counting down.
GAACACTATACATGAGCAGTTTAGATTCTGATTTGATTAACGCATATAAAACTGATCCATAGTCACTGTTTATGGCTTGAGCTTACCTTGATTCACGTTGTAATGAGCGCTCTTTCTTGTGGTGTTGTTGTTATCAGCAAGCTGAAAGAAAATAAAAAGGAATCTGATCAATAGAATTCTACATTTCAACTCAAAGACACATTTCTGTTCACTTTTATAAAACTAGCATAGTCTTTGTTTTATTCCTGTCCAAATGAATGAGTGGGAACTGGGCACTGGTTCAAAAAGAACAAACGCTTTACTTCAAATATGAATATTCTCCTTACAGAAACGTTTTGCAATGAACTCCATCCAACGGGGTAGGGATGTCTGTGACCTTGGGCCACAACAGTGTAGTGCTGTACCATTTAATAAACACACAGGACCCTCTGCAGAATTCTCTCTAAGAATACCCTTAGCAAGTGTGCTCACAATCTGATAACCAGTGTTGCTAAAATTCCAACAACCTTTGAACTCTTTGAGCTCTTGCCAAGTCTGCTCTGAATTGACTGGATTGCTGCAGGAGTTACAATCCAGCCTGGAATAATAATAGGTCTTCATCTGATTACTTACTTGATGCACCGAGTGATCCAGGTAACTTTCGAGGGGTTTACTATGGGCCTGATCCCTTTAGTAACACTTTCCAACAAGGTGGATGTAAACACCAGGCTTGGGTGCAGGACAGACAGAGCCCCACCCCCTACACTGGCAGGGTTTCTCAGAGCAGGTCACTTATACCCTATCCACTCTACTTGGGTGCAGGACAGACAGAGCCCCACCCCCTACACTGTCAGGGTTTCTCGGAGCAGGTCACTTATATCCTATCCACACTACCTGGGTGCAGGACAGACAGAGCCCACCCCCTACACTGGCAGGGTTTCTCAGAGCAGGTCACCTATACCCTATCCACACTACCTAAAAGACATGAGATCAGCGAGCATGGAAACCATGCAACTGCCATTCACGATCGCATCGTCAACATACGAAACATAAGAAAAGTTACAAACGAGAGGAGGCCATTCGGCTCATCTAAACTGCTCCAGTTCCTAGTAGCTGATTGATCTTAAATTCTGCCTCGACAATGTGACTAGGTAACCCATTCCATCCCCTCAGCACTGTCTGTGTGAAGAAGAGTCTCCTTCAGCAACATGACTAGGTAACCCATTCCATCCCCTCACCACTCTCTGTGTGAAGAAGAGTCTTCAACAACATGACTAGGTAACCCATTCCATCCCCTCACCACTCTCTGTGTGAAGAAGTGTCTACCCTTTGTTTCCTAAGTCTATGTGGTGACCATACATTATTATTCAGGTAGTGTGACTAGGGTCATATGCAAAGATGAAGCTGTGATGTGTATGTGCAGGTGCTTCCACTGCATCCCTGTCTCTAGGCAAGTGCATCCGAGCTTAACCACCCAGAGTGGAATACACCCAGGCTTACCTCGATTGTGTAGTACCCTGGAGTGACATCTTGGAGAACACAGGTGGTGAAGGCAGTGCTGTATGCCTGTCAACAAACAGAATCACATTGATACCTGCTCATTTATAAATGAAGACATTTCTAAGAAATCCAATAAATACTCTTGCAAAATAATCACAGGGGGCCCATTCACAAGCCTGTCTCCTCTGGGGGCTTGGGGTATGAATCTGGCTGTGAAATGAGTTTGGTCAGGGGTGTCTACCTATCCCCCAGCATGGCTGTCTGTCTGAGAAAGGCACACAGGACTGGCAGGCAGGCAGGCAGGGGGTGTGCTAGTCAGGACTGAGGTGTGCGCTCTCTCTCCCCCTGCATTCACAAGCACCGGAATTAAGAAGAAAAGAGTACTCGTACAAACACTGCCATGTACCAGGCTTACGAACGAACCCCGCGCCCCCACCCCCGCGTCTTTAGATCCTCTACTGTTCAGGTTTAAAGATAAGAGAACAAAGCCCTTTCATGTGAAGCCTGCTGTGTTTGTTCAGCGACGGATGTTCCAATGAAAGGTGGAACACTAATGCTTTGTACTGTGAGAGGTCTCCTCCTCCATGTCTGACAGCAGGCAGCCCTGTTCAGCATGCAGTCTCAACTTCAGATCCTTAAAAAACAGAGCTGGCTGTACAATGACTTGTGAATAAGAGGATACAAAAGCAGGCACTGCCAGTACCAAAGAGGCATGAAATGGGGTTTATAGCTTTTGTTAGCACTCCTTTAAAATGTTAGTTCTGCTCACCATAAACCATTCACCCACCCAAACAAAGCGCAGTTTAAACGTATTTTCTTCTTTCTCAATATTATATAACATATAGTAAACCCTGATCCTGACTCTACAGTGCCTTGCGAAAGTATTCGGCCCCCTTGAACTTTGCGACCTTTTGCCACATTTCAGGCTTCAAACATAAAGATATGAAACTGTAATTTTTTGTGAAGAATCAACAACAAGTGGGACACAATCATGAAGTGGAACGAAATTTATTGGATATTTCAAACTTTTTAACAAATAAAAACTGAAAAATTGGGCGTGCAAAATTATTCAGCCCCTTAAGTTAATACTTTGTAGCGCCACCTTTTGCTGCGATTACAGCTGTAAGTCGCTTGGGGTATGTCTCTATCAGTTTTGCACATCGAGAGACTGAAATTTTGCCCATTCCTCCTTGCAAAACAGCTCGAGCTCAGTGAGGTTGGATGGAGAGCATTTGTGAACAGCAGTTTTCAGTTCTTTCCACAGATTCTCGATTGGATTCAGGTCTGGACTTTGACTTGGCCATTCTAACACCTGGATATGTTTATTTGTGAACCATTCCATTGTAGATTTTGCTTTATGTTTTGGATCATTGTCTTGTTGGAAGACAAATCTCCGTCCCAGTCTCAGGTCTTTTGCAGACTCCATCAGGTTTTCTTCCAGAATGGTCCTGTATTTGGCTCCATCCATCTTCCCATCAATTTTAACCATCTTCCCTGTCCCTGCTGAAGAAAAGCAGGCCCAAACCATGATGCTGCCACCACCATGTTTGACAGTGGGGATGGTGTGTTCAGGTGATGAGCTGTGTTGCTTTTACGCCAAACATAACGTTTTGCATTGTTGCCAAAAAGTTCGATTTTGGTTTCATCTGACCAGAGCACCTTCTTCCACATGTTTGGTGTGTCTCCCAGGTGGCTTGTGGCAAACTGTAAACGACACTTTTTTATGGATATCTTTAAGAAATGGCTTTCTTCTTGCCACTCTTCCATAAAGGCCAGATTTGTGCAGTATACGACTGATTGTTGTCCTATGGACAGAGTCTCCCACCTCAGCTGTAGATCTCTGCAGTTCATCCAGAGTGATCATGGGCCTCTTGGCTGCATCTCTGATCAGTCTTCTCCTTGTATGAGCTGAAAGTTTAGAGGGACGACCAGGTCTTGGTAGATTTGCAGTGGTCTGATACTCCTTCCATTTCAATATTATCGCTTGCACAGTGCTCCTTGGGATGTTTAAAGCTTGGGAAATCTTTTGTATCCAAATCCGGCTTTAAACTTCTCCACAACAGTATCTCGGACCTGCCTGGTGTGTTCCTTGTTCTTCATGATGCTCTCTGCGCTTTAAACGGACCTCTGAGACTATCACAGTGCAGGTGCATTTATCACGGAGACTTGATTACACACAGGCGGATTCTATTTATCATCATTAGTCATTTAGGTCAACATTGGATCATTCAGAGATCCTCACTGAACTTCTGGAGAGAGTTTGCTGCACTGAAAGTAAAGGGGCTGAATAATTTTGCACGCCCAATTTTTCAGTTTTTTATTTGTTAAAAAAGTTTGAAATATCCAATAAATTTCGTTCCACTTCATGATTGTGTCCCACTTGTTGTTGATTCTTCACAAAAAATTACAGTTTCATATCTTTATGTTTGAAGCCTGAAATGTGGCAAAAGGTCGCAAAGTTCAAGGGGGCCGAATACTTTCGCAAGGCACTGTAGGTATCTTCTCTGGCTATCCCAATCCCCAGATCTCAATGAAAGCCCCTCCTCAGTTGTGATTTTGGTTCACTCACCGGTCTGCAAGCCTTCTGCTTGTAGGAGCCTCCGGCGCTCGTCCTGTACTGAAGGTAATACAGACTGAAGCCAAAGCTAAAGGGCGCCTGGTCAAACCTCACATGCAGGTTGGGGCCCTGCTGGGAAATATTCAGGCTCTTGGGCTTCCAGACTGTGCAGATAGAGGGGGAACAGAAAGAAAATAAGAAACAGAACTTCAATACAGAGCGCAACACACACACACACACACACACACACACACACAGACAGAGACAGAGACACATAGACACACACACACACACACAGACAGAGACACACACACAGACAGAGACAGAGGTGCGCACACAGACAGAGACACTCACAGAAAGGCACAAAGATACAAAAAGACAGAGACACACGCAGACAGAGGCACACACACACAGACAGAGACACACACACAGAGGCACACACAGACAGAGGCGTGCACACACACACAGAGGCACACAGACACAAGACAGAGGCACACACAGACAGAGGCACACACAGATAGAGGCACACACAGACAGAGGCGCGCACACACAGAGACACACACACAGACAGAGGCACACACACAGAGACAGAGACACATGCAGAGAGGCACAGACACAGACACACACAAAGACACGCACAGACACACACAGTCATGCACACACAGAGACACACACAGACAGACACACACAGCAGCGCACACACAGACAGAGACACACACAGAGACACGCACAGACACACACAGGCATGCACACACAGAAACACACACACAGACAGACACACACACAGACAGAGACACACACACAGACAGAGACACACACACATTAAAGAAGTGAAATTGTTAGAAAGTATATCAAGTAATCAACCATTTCAACAAAACACCCTTTTCAAAGTCTGTTGAAGATATTGGTCTCCTTAGTTTCTTAGAGCTTTACAAAGCTTTTTTATTCATTTTTATTTCAAGGATGAGCAGCATGAAACTACATTTGAAGTGCCTTTATAAAGCTGATGCCTGTGCAGCACTGTGTTTCATGATGAGAAGACGCCAATGTCAAACTCAGGGTGAACACCCTTATTAAAAAAGACTCATTTTATTTTACTATTTGAGGAGAATGACACTATAAATATATATGCACGTTCAAAAGAAGGAGACACCACTGGATTCATTTGTGAACTTCCTCCCCGGAGAGCACCAACAGGTACAAAATAAACCTGATTCTGCAGTCCAAACCAGAAAGCTGAACCCCCTATATCTGGAGTTACAAATCTATAAGAACATAAGAAGGTTTACAAACGAGAGGAGGCCATTCAGCCCATCTTGCTCGTTTGGTTGTTAGTAGCTAATTGATCCCAGAATCTCATCAAGCAGCTTCTTGAAGGATCCCAGGGTGTCAGCTTCAACAACATTACTGGGGAGATGGTTCCAGACCCTCACAATTCTCTGTGTAAAAAAGTGCCCCCTATTTTCTGTTCTGAATGCCCCTTTATCTAATCTCCATTTGTGACCCCTGGTCCTTGTTTCTTTTTTCAGGTCGAAAAAGTCCCCTGGGTCGACATTGTCTATACCTTTTAGAATTTTGAATGCTTGAATCAGATCACTGCGTAGTCTTCTTTGTTCAAGACTGAATAGATTCAATTATTTTTGCCTGCATACGACATGACTTTTACACCCGGGATAATTCTGGTCGCTCTTCTTTGCACTCTTTCTAGAGCAGCAATATCCTTTTTGTAGCAAGGTGACCAGAACTGGACACAATATTCTAGATAATATATATCCGAGCATCTTGTTGGCCTTTTTTATAGCTTCCCCACATTGTGAAGATGAAGACATTTCTGAGTCAACAAACTCCTAGGTATTTTTCATAGATTCCTTCTTCAATTTCAGTATCTCCCATATGATATTCATAATGCACATTTTTATTGCCTGCATGCAGTACCTTACACTTTTCTCTATTAAATATAATTTGCCATGTGTCTGCCCAGTTCTGAATGCTGTGTAGATCATTTTGAACTATTTTTGTGTCGTCTGCAAATTTAACAATTTGTGACACTCTGCACAGATAGGGGGTAATAATGACCCTTAACCGAGTCGATCTATCTTTGTGTTCAAAGTGAAGTGAACTCACAGGGTTTGCAGGCGAGATTATCAGACTGCAGCAGCATTTCACAAGCTGTGAAAAACAAGAACAAAAACATGTTTCAAATATTGAGAAATAAAATCTGTGTTAAATAATTGCATCACCTGTTCAGCCACAGTCACATATAAAAGCAACACGATAAGAAAAAACAAGTGTTGCTTATGCCAATCCTTAGATAACACCCTTTTAAACTGTGTGACACAAACACATTGAAGCCCAGCGGACAGGTTTAAACTTTAAAATAAAATGCTCAACCAAGCCCCCTGAGCTAGACAGGTATCTGTGTGTATCTGAACTGGGAGAGGGGTCACTCACACAGGATTGACTGCGAAGGAGACCCTTACAGAGGGAATAAGAAATCCTCAGCTGTGCTTAACAGAACATGGGAACAAGAGAAACTAACAGAGAATACAATCCGAGTCAGAATGCCTGCCCCCAAATAAAGAAACAGTACAGAGGGTCCTCGTAACCATTAGAATAATCACACAGCTCCTGAAAGGATACAGCTGTCTGTATAACATCAAGAGCTGATCTGATTGTAGATCAATGCAATCTGAAGCGTCTACAGGAGGCTGGGAGTGCTGTATAACAGTGTGGGGTGATGGTGCAAAATCAACACTTACAGTGCTCACCGTGTGGGATGGCCTGACGGAAGAACACCACGATTTGAAACTCTCAAGGCAGCGTCCATCAAAAAGGGATTTAAAGACATCACTGCACACCTTCATTAATAGTATACAGGGTGTCCCATAGTTCAGGCATTAGAAGCATACTGGTAATGCTGGGTGTCTCTGTTTCTTTCAGGTGTGGAATGAATTCAGCCGTGTGGTGCTGATAGTCAATGGGGAGCAGCTGCTCGATTTAACAGAGAACATCCTGATCGGCACGATCCAGCCTATGACAGGACTCCCTGTATCTATTCCTCCAGGCATCTCCTTCACAGTGAGATTTCCATGTGTGAAACAGCATCATTGCACAGGTAACGAAAGGTAAAGGAGCAGTAGAAGATGCCTGTACTTACTTTTGGTTTTGAAGAAGAAGGGGGGGTAGTTGCTTTCGTTCTTGGAGGAAGGATACGGCACAATCATTACCATATAGTCTGTTTCAAACTTCAGATTCAAAAATGGCTGAGAATCCATTTTCTAGGCAAACAAAAGGGACATGATCATTAAATGACAAGCTTCAAAGAAGAGGAGTTTTGAACTGTGCACATTCACACAATACAACACAATCCCACTCACTGGCATAGCACAGCAATGCACAGAGACCTGTCATAACAAAACAAGAATGGGTGTCTCTACTCACAACACGGCTCTATACCCAGGAGCAAATCAATTACAGTTATGGTGAAAATGCCTGATGAAAAACGTGTACTCCTCCCTATTAGTACAGAACACGTGCTGGAGAATATCAAAGTCAAGAATGGCTGTAAAGACAAAATACAGGAATCAGCATAATGAAAAAAACCTACAGCCTTGTCCATGGGAAAATTATGTGACATACAGATCCTCCTCTTATATCCCCGGATTGTGACACCCACAATAACTTGTGCTGAAGAATGTCCTCACCAAGTTCCAACACAAATGGATTCTCTAGTTGAGTGGTTCCATTCTTTTCTACAATAAGGACCATCTTGGTGTTGCAATGAATTCTGAACTGACCACTACTGGCATTGGCACATCACATACTGAGGAACAGATTTGTGTAAAATATCACTGTAATTGAAAGTGGCAGCATGCTGTAACATTATCAGCAGTGAACAATCTGTATTAATGTTGTGAAATGATAGATAAGGAGCCTGGGATGTAGGGAGGCCAGGCTGCTTGTTTGGGTGCAGTGCTGTGTGTTTGGAAGTGTGGGAGATGCACTCCAGACCAGACCGGCAGGCAGGCAGGCAGCCCCTAGACTGTGTCGCTTTGAGCTGGAGCCCTACAGGGGGTGTGGGTCTGCAGACCGAGCGGTGTGTGGATCTGGGAATGCCTCACCGCGCTCCGGAAGGTGTAGTTCAGCTGACGAGGGTCTTTCAAAATCAGGTACTGACATTGCTTCCCTTCCAGCTGCTTCTCCTCGATGATCACCCGGAAGCTCCGGACGTGCTCAATACCTGGAACACAACAGGAGGGGGGTTTAATACACTTCGTCCGTCTCTGCGTTCTGTGGACAGACATTTAAGAAAAAGTATTCTGAAGCAGAATTATGAAGATCATCTTGAATTATTTGAAACATTTCTCACACACAGAGTGCCCTCATAAATCGCGTAATAAATGGCACACTATATTTATATAAAACCCAGAGCTTTTTGGATTCTAGTCGAATGCAATCCGAATATGTATATGACGGTTGTTTTGGTGAAGTCTGGCCATTCACCATGTAGAGTGTGAATGACAGATGGACAGACACGATTATTATTATTATTTGTTTATTTAGCAGACGCCTTTATCCAAGGCGACTTACAGAGACTAGGGTGTGTGAACTATGCATCAGCTGCAGAGTCACTTACAATTACGTCTCACCCGAAAGACGGAGCACAAGGAGGTTAAGTGACTTGCTCAAGGTCACACAATGAGTCAGTGGCTGAGGTGGGATTTGAACCTGGGACCTTCTGGTTACAAGCCCTTGTCTTTAACCACTGGACCACACAGCCTCCTGATTAGCACATGAGGGTAACCCTCTTGAACCATAATACAGGTGATCGCTTCCACTGGACACTCTATATATTATTACAGAAAGGAATGCACTACAGAGACACGCCTGCACTATCTCAGAGCCTGGGTACAGAAAGAGCCCTGTTTGAATTGTACACAGACAGTGGCACTCTTTAGATCTACATCAACTGAATAGAACCCACAGTAACAATGAATAGAACTCACAGTCACAATGCAGGGTGCCGAATAGAGTCCACAATCACAATGCAGGGTGCCGAATAGAGTCCACAGTCACAATGCAGGGTGCTGAATAGAGTCCACAGGCAGTAACAACACTCCATGAGGAAGTTAATTGCCATTGATTGGTACTCAATTGTAAAGGTGAGGGAAGGAAGTGCAGCTTTTCTTGTTTTGAAATCAACACATTCATAAATAGGTGTATTTTGATTTATTTAATACCAATGTTGTTTTATTGAATATGAGAATCGCATTACAGTATCCACCACATACACCATACAGGGTTATTTCAGGCAGCCATTAATATCGGACAAATTGCGTTTGCCATTTGCCATTCCCATTGATTTCAATAACAATGGCATCGTTTATACCGTGTTACGCACACCATAAAGTTTGGGCAAACTCAACTGTTTGGATCTCGTTATGTACCATTCACTTAGATTTAATTACTGCTTATTACTGTAGTAATCACTCTTACTAATCCACCAATCAGCTGTTTTCACAGGCAGCACTTTAATGTAGTAAAAGCTTGACAGATCGCTCAATCAGCTGTTTGCACCTCGTTATTGAGCGATTACCCCTGTACTCTACCTTGGCTATTTAATCCCTGTATGCAGTGTTGGGTTTACAGTTTGAAAAAACACACTGACTGCAACAGCAAGCAGTGTAAATAAAGTGTCTCTGTTAGATGCTGTGCGATTGCAAAAGCATGCCTGGAACTGTCAGTCAGCAAACAATGCAACGTTGCTTCAATAGAGCTGGGGTTTCTGTAGTTAAGAATGTGAGTGTGGATGAAAATACAACCGAAACTGAAACTCTGACAACACCAGAGGGGATGTCAGAGGAAGAATTCTCAGCTGTATCACCTTAGTGACCCGGACGCTCTGCCTGAAACAGACACCAATGACGAAAGTGTGCGTGCTGCGCTTGTAGCACTGCGGCATGCTATGGAGCAGCATCCGGACACAGAGCCGAATTAGGATATTTTAGAAAACGTTGAAAGTTTGCCTTCCATACTTGCAAAAAAAGATCATCCAGTTGCGTATCACAGAGTTCTTCGCTGGAAACAATTTGCAGTAATGTAGCCTGCCTGTACTGTACATGTCTGCACTTGCATTACTTTTTTGCACTTACTTTATTACATTCATTTTTATTAGTGTAAAGAGTGTCTTAAAGATTTTTAACCGCATACATGCTTGTTTGTTTTGATCACTGTACTGGTGATTGGGGGACATTTTGAATGTCAGGTTATTGTGTGGGAGTTTATACCGTCCATCGCTTACTGTGGGTGAATCACGTTTACACAAACGCGCCCGTTCTAAGCGGTGGCGACTGTACGTTCAAAAACAAGCCAGGAGAAATCCTTGCACTGCCTCAGGAGGCAGACTCGCACAACAGGTTTACCGCGTTCAGTGCAGTGCCTATTTTTACTGCACCTGAACTGAATTAAACAGTAGCAGTATCTGGCTTGGTGGTGAAGCTGCAGAGATAATACAGCAACACACCTCTGGAGCCAGCCTGGTTGAACGCACATGTGGTGCTCTGTGATTGTGAGGGAGTGAAGCACAACACAAACTGAATACATACAATTACTAAACAGCTTAACAGCCAAAGGTGCCTCCAGACACTGTCCACTGCTAGCACAGACAGACGGGTGAGATTGCATTGACAGGCAACCCATTCCCTGTGCACTCCACCACACAGTTTCCAATGCTCCCTTTGGGGTCTGTTTCACTGCAATGATCCTCTCAGTCAACTTTCATCCCTGATGGGGGGCAAACACAGTGTCTATTCTACTGATACAGTGCTGGCTTTAAAAACTGTAAATATAATTTAAATACGGCTTATTACTATAATTCTGGAAATCAAACATCGAACTGCAGTGATGATATGAGCAAGTCTGAACTGCAGTGATGATATGTGCGAGTCTGAACTGCAGTGATGATATGAGCGAGTCTGAACTGCAGTGCGAGTGAACTGCAGTGATGATATGTGCAAGTCTGAACTGCAGTGCGAGTCTGAACTGCAGTGCATGATATGTGCGAGTCTGAACTGCAGTGCGAGTCTGAACTGCAGCGATGATATGTGCGAGTGAACTGCAGCGATGATATGTGCAAGTCTGAACTGCAGCGATGATATGTGCAAGTCTGAACTGCAGTGCATGATATGTGCAAGTCTGAACTGCAGTGCGAGTCTGAACTGCAGCGATGATATGTGCGAGTCTGAACTGCAGTGATGATATGTGCAAGTCTGAACTGCAGCGATGATATGTGCAAGTCTGAACTGCAGTGCATGATATGTGCAAGTCTGAACTGCAGTGCAAATCTGAACTGCAGTGATGATGTGTGAGTCTGAACTGCAGTGATGATATGTGCGAGTCTGAACTGCAGCGATGATATGTGCGAGTGTGAACTGCAGTGATGATATGTGCGAGTCTGAACTGCAGTGCGAGTCTGAACTGCAGTGATGATATGCGAGTCTGAACTGCAGTGCATGATATGTGCGAGTCTGAATTGCAGTGCGAATCTGAACTGCAGTGCGAGTCTGAACTGCAGTGATGATATGTGCGAGTCTGAACTGCAGTGATGATATGTACGAGTCTGAACTGCAGTGTGAGTCTGAACTGCAGTGATGATACGTGCGAGTCTGAACTTCAGTGCGAGTCTGAACTGCAGTGCGAGTGAACTGCAGTGATGATATGTGCAAGTCTGAACTGCAGTGCGAGTCTGAACTGCAGTGATGATATGTGCGAGTCTGAACTGCAGTGTGAGTCTGAACTGCAGTGTGAGTCTGAACTGCAGTTATATGTGCGAGTCTGAACTGCAGTGATGATATGTGCGAGTCTGAACTGCAGTGCGAGTCTGAACTGCAGTGATGATATGTGCAAGTCTGAACTGCAGTGATGATATGTGCGAGTCTGAACTGCAGTGATTATATGTGCGAGTCTGAACTACAGTGAGAGTCTGAACTGCAGTGATGATATGTGCGAGTCTGAACTGCAGTGCGAGTCTGAACTGCAGTGATGATATGTGCGAGTCTGAACTGCAGTGATGATATGTGCGAGTCTGAACTGCAGTGATTATATGTGCGAGTCTGAACTACAGTGTGAGTCTGAACTGCAGTGATGATATGTGCGAGTCTGAACTGCAGTGATATGTGCGAGTCTGAACTGCAGTGATATGTGCGAGTCTGAACTGCAGTGCGAGTCTGAACTGCAGAGTGAGTCTGAACTGCAGTGATGATATGTGCGAGTCTGAACTGCAGTGATGATATGTGCGAGTCTGAACTGCAGTGATGATATGTGCGAGTCTGAACTGCAGTGATGATATGTGCGAGTCTGAACTGCAGTGATGATATGTGCGAGTCTGAACTGCAGTGTGAGTCTGAACTGCAGTGTGAGTCTGAACTGCAGTTATATGTGCGAGTCTGAACTGCAGTGATGATATGTGCGAGTCTGAACTGCAGTGCGAGTCTGAACTGCAGTGATGATATGTGCGAGTCTGAACTGCAGTGCGAGTCTGAACTGCAGTGTGAGTCTGAACTGCAGTGATGATATGTGCGAGTCTGAACTGCAGTGATTATATGTGCGAGTCTGAACTGCAGTGTGAGTCTGAACTGCAGTGTGAGTCTGAACTGCAGTGATAATATGTGCGAGTCTGAACTGCAGTGATATGTGCAAGTCTGAACTGCAGTGATGATATGTGCGAGTCTGAACTGCAGTGATGATATGTGCAAGTCTGAACTGCAGTGCATGATATGTGCAAGTCTGAACTGCAGTGTGAGTCTGAACTGCAGTGATGATATGTGTGAGTCTGAACTGCAGTGATGATATGTGCGAGTCTGAACTGCAGTGATGATATGTGCAAGTCTGAACTGCAGCGATGATATGTGCAAGTCTGAACTGCAGTGCATGATATGTGCGAGTCTGAACTGCAGTGCAAATCTGAACTGCAGTGATGATGTGTGAGTCTGAACTGCAGTGATGATATGTGCGAGTCAGAACTGCAGCGATGATATGTGCGAGTGTGAACTGCAGTGATGATATGTGCAGTGCGAATCTGAACTGCAGTGTGAGTCTGAACTGCAGTGATGATATGTGCGAGTCTGAACTGCAGTGATATGTGCGAGTCTGAACTGCAGTGCATGATATGTGCGAGTCTGAACTGCAGTGCGAATCTGAACTGCAGTGCGAGTCTGAACTGCAGTGATGATATGTGCGAGTCTGAACTGCAGTGATGATATGTACGAGTCTGAACTGCAGTGTGAGTCTGAACTGCAGTGATGATACGTGCGAGTCTGAACTTCAGTGCGAGTCTGAACTGCAGTGCGAGTGAACTGCAGTGATGATATGTGCAAGTCTGAACTGCAGTGCAAGTCTGAACTGCAGTGATGATATGTGCGAGTCTGAACTGCAGTGAGTCTGAACTGCAGTGTGAGTCTGAACTGCAGTTATATGTGCGAGTCTGAACTGCAGTGATGATATGTGCGAGTCTGAACTGCAGTGATGATATGTGCGAGTCTGAACTGCAGTGATGATATGTGCGAGTCTGAACTGCAGTGATTATATGTGCGAGTCTGAACTGCAGTGATTATATGTGCTTGATCTGAACTGCAGTGATTATATGTGCGAGTCTGAACTACAGTGCGAGTCTGAACTGCAGTGATGATATGTGCGAGTCTGAACTGCAGTGATGATATGTGCGAGTCTGAACTGCAGTGATGATATGTGATCTGAACTGCAGTGCGTCTGAACTGCAGTGATGATATGTGGTCTGAACTGCAGTGATGATGTGTGAGGTCTGAACTGCAGTGATGATATGTGCGGTCTGAACTGCAGTGATGATATGTGCGAGTCTGAACTGCAGTGATGATATCTGAACTGCAGTGATGATATGTGAGTCTGAACTGCAGTGATGATATGTGTGAGTCTGAACTGCAGTGATGATATGTGCGAGTCTGAACTGCAGTGATGATATGTGCGAGTCTGAACTGCAGTGATGATATGTGCGAGTCTGAACTACAGTGCGAGTCTGAACTGCAGTGATGATATGTGTGAGTCTGAACTGCAGTGATGATATGTGCGAGTCTGAACTGCAGTGATGATATGTGCGAGTCTGAACTGCAGTGATATAAAGGTCTGAACTGCGGTGATGATATGTGTGAGTCTGAACTGCAGTGATATGAGCAAATCTGAACTGCAGTGTGAGTCTGAACTGCAGTGCGAGTCTGAACTGCAGAGATGATATGTGCGAGTCTGAACTGCAGTGATGATATGTGCGAGTCTGAACTGCAGTGAACTGCATGATATGCGAGTCTGAACTGCAGTGATTATATGCAAAGTCTGAACTGCAGTGATTGAACTGCATATGCGAGTCTGAACTGCAGAGATGATATAGTCTGAACTGCAGTGATGAACTGCAGAGTCTGAACTGCAGTGATGATATGTGCGGTCTGAACTGCATGAGTATGCGGTCTGAACTGCAGTGATGATATGTGTCTGAACTGAACTGATGATGATATGCGAGTCTGAACTGCAGTGATGATATGTGCGAGTCTGAACTGCAGTGATGATATGTGCGAGTCTGAACTGCAGTGCGAGTCTGAACTGCAGTGATGATATGTGCGAGTCTGAACTGCAGTGATGATATGTGTGAGTCTGAACTGCAGTGATGATATGTGCGAGTCTGAACTGCAGTGATGATATGTGCGAGTCTGAACTGCAGTGATGATGATGTGTCTTGAGTCTGAACTACAGTGCAGTCCGGACTGCAGTGATGATATGTGCTGAGTCTGAACTGCAGTGATGATATGTGCGAGTCTGAACTGCAGTGATGATATGTGCGAGTCTGAACTGCAGTGCGAGTCTGAACTGCAGTGATATGTGTGAGTCTGAACTGCAGTGATATGAGCAAATCTGAACTGCAGTGCGAGTCTGAACTGCAGAGATATGTGCGAGTCTGAACTGCAGTGATGATATGTGCGAGTCTGAACTGCAGTGATGATATGTGAGAGTCTGAACTGCAGTGATGATATGTGCGAGTCTGAACTGCAGTGCTGATATGTGCAAGTCTGAACTGCAGTGCTGATATGTGCAAGTCTGAACTGCAGTGCGAGTCTGAACTGCAGTGATGATATGTGCGAGTCTGAACTGCAGTGATGATATGTGCGAGTCTAAACTGCAGTGATGATATGTGCCAGTCTGAACTGCAGTGATGATATGTGTGAGTGTGAACTGCAGTGATGATATGTGTGAGTGTTTAGGGCATTTCTATCTGTATAAATGCAGTATGTATTTTGATCTGCAATTGTTTACATCGATATAAACGTATATCATGGGTTTTCCCTCCTTCACCCCCACGAGCGCCACAGTCAATGCTCCCTGTGGAATCCCCAGTAAAGGTCGTCAACTTTGTACAGCCAGGGAACGAACCTGCGATCCTCTGACTGTATGACTCCCCCTGCACACCACGCAGTCCTGTCTTTACAGTGTAATTAATACATTTAAATTAAAAATATTGCAATAAAAACAAATACTGTGTCTTGTGTTAGAGGCTTTTTAGCACAAATGAATATCTTCTGGATTGCATGTTTTAAATTAAAATGTGTGCTTGCTAGAATATGTGTTTCTTTCAAAAAACTGCACATTTTAGACCTACATAATTAATGCAAGTGCAAAAACAGATAAGATTTATGGAATTATTGTGTAAGCTACAATCACTTCAAGTCTGGAGTTGGAAGGAGTCTTATCAGAGCTGTCTGAATTCTAGGTTTGGAGTGCCCTTTACAATGCTTCCCCCAGGCTCACTGCAGTCACGTGTGTTTGCCAACAGCGCTAAGATATCGGCTTTAACACTAGTCAACACCTCACTTTAATTACATTCCATGTGAAGACATTCCAGTCCGTTCCCATTACCAGAGAGCAGGGAGCTGACAAGCCTATCTCTTGTAGCTTGTGTAACTCCACACCTCGCCATGCAGATCCTATCATGTAAAAAAAAATACAAAATACAGAGGAAGTCGCCTGACTGGTTCTCCTCATTCCCTAATAAAGGGCTGCTCTTTCAGAGCTTGTGTGAGCAGAGAGGAGGGGCTGGACCGAGCTCTCTAGCTGTGTCCCGACTTGCAGATATCAGCAGGATTAACCTGAGAGAGCAAAAGGGAGAGGGAGAGGGAGAGGGAGAGGGAGAGGGAGAGGGAGCACACAGGAGGCTGCATTGTGCTCCGTGCTCCTCCCGGGTCTGAGATAGAGAGCGATGGAGAGCTTTAGATTACCAGGTTCAATAGTGCTTCAGTACATGAAAGCCCAGGGTATATCCATTTCAAATTCCTCTTCTAATGCATCACAATGTGTAATTTGGGACCTCTGTACAGATGTGAGCTACTGTCACATACAGAGTACCAATAACCCGCTGCAGGTAATCTGAACCTTTGATCACTAAGGGCTTTGAAGAGGAGGTCTGGGCTCCTGTCACAGACTTCAATTAAAGCGCTGCTCTCCTTTGTGTTGACAAAGCCTGGAAATCACAGCGATTGTGCAGTTTATCATCCAGAGCTGCTCCACCACAGTGCATCACAAACCTTTTCTAGCTGGGTGTTCTTGTGACCACCCAAATCACTGACGATTATTGCATGAAATCTAAAACCATTTGGCTGACTACATCACTGCAATTCAAGTGTATGATTCAAACACCCTTATTACTGTAGCTTTCAATTACATTTTTGTTTCTTGTATCTGGAGATAAGTTGACTGGGTAGTAAAACAAAGATTTGTAAGTGATGTATTTCCACCCTACCATCCATTGAGCATCCCCCATGCACTGGAGAGTGAGTCACTTTCCAAACCCCACGAAACCCATGCGGTGCCTTCCTGCTTCTCTACTGAAGAGGAATGGCAGAGTGCAACATGTCCTGGGGGACTCTCTCTGCAATTAGACTGTTCCTTCCAGGGGGTTTGGAACAGAGGCTGTGAGAGGTATGGAGAGAATCGGCTTCTCCTGATGAGCACATCTTGCGCAAATCAAAGCTAGAAAAGGGAAAACTAGCCGAAGGCACGAGTCTAAATGGTTTCACAGACCCTGATTAGCTCTAATCTTGGACTACCCAATGGTGTTAGGTAAGGTAAGAGTAATGTTAAGCAAGGTCTGTGAAACCAGACGTAGAAGTTTACCTTATAATCTACAGTATGTGTTTCTGAACATTGTGATGAATTACCTACAGCACCTGAAACACGGTGGAGGCTGGGTGCGAACTGGTGACCCTGCACACCGCAAGAGAGTCTTAACCACTGTGCAAAAGAGTGCATTCGTCGTTATAGAGCTTTAAACCTCATTTCATTGACAGGGGACAGAAGCCCTGCCTGTCACATATCACCAGATATCATCAGAAACTGGGACTCTGCTAGCTGCAGCTTTGGAGTGGACAATGCTGTTCTATAGCAGTGGTGCACACACTTTTTATATGCCACCCCCTTTTCTTAGCATACATGTTACACTGGCGCCCCATACATGGAAGCCGCCACTCCGGCTCTCTTCACTGCAGCTTCACTGACACGTACCACTTCAAAACATCATTTCTCCGGTTCTGCAAGTCCTAGAGTGATCGTCAATGGCTCTGCGCACCACTGCTCTATAGCACTGCAGTGCAGTGACACTGGTTCCGGGTTCCAGGCAGGGGAATGGATTGGAGAAGCCCAATGGAAGTGCTTCCTCGCTGGTACTCACCGAGCGGGCTGGGGGTCCAGTGGACAGTCACAGCCACCTGCTCCTCACACGTCCCCTGGCTGAAGTGGACGTTCTTCACTCCATCAATGGCGTGTTTCCCAATTCCACTCCTATTAAGAGTGCAGTCTGAAAACAAAGACCGCAGAATGAGACACAGTGTGAGATACTGGTATAACATTCAATAACGCAAAATACAATGGGCTGTTAACCTCATATTTTATGACATTAAAAGAATTGTGAAACGCAGAGAGTCTGAGTATTGGGAAAGTGCAGCCCCTCCAGGGACAGACATGACTGCAGAATGTATACTTCAGGGGTTCAGTGTTAAACTCTCAATCCAAAACCTGAGATCAGAACAAGAAGAAACTCACACTGAAAATGCAATAGATGAAACCTACTTCAGCTGCTGAGGAACTGGGGAGTATTCCAGTATTCCAGGTTTGGACGGTAAAATATGTATTAAAGCAAACATGAACAAATTAGGGCAAGGGTTCCCAAGGCCTCATTCTTGGCTTGTCTTGCTATACTCTGTTTTAGGATGTGTGGGTAATTTCATATGCAGCTCTGCCAGAGGAACCAAAAGACAAAGCAGCCTGGGTACCACTCCTTTAATTAAATAGATTAAAGATAATGGAACAAATCTTAGAATGAGAAGAGAACAGCAGACTGATTCACAATCAGCTGCTTCCCATTGTCAGAGTGAGGACCAGATTGTATAGAAGACATTATTATATTCTTCTGAATATCCGGACTGTATAGAAGACATTATAAAATTCTTCAGAACAGTAACGTGCAGGGGATATTAAAAGGGCAGGGGCACTTGACTGAGAAAAGGGCACTTTTAAGACAGATTGTATGAAGAGATTCTTACTTTCATATCTGAAGGTGACTCCCCCGGCCGGTCCTGAGATCTTGTTGCCAGAAGTCATCGCCTGAGAATGAGAGATGGAGAGTGAGCAGAAATGCAGTAAACGGACATGTGCAGGATGTGCAATAAACAGACATGTACAGGATGAGACCAGGGCCTCCCTGCATTAGGTCTCTCTCCTTCACTGCATGTACACAAGCTGAGCCCCGCTCCAGAGTGCACCCTGCCCCAGGTCTCTCTCCTTCACTGCATGTACACCCCCCCCACTCCAGTGCACCCTGCCCCAGGTATCTCTCCTTCACTGCAAAAGCGGAGCCCTGCTCCAGAGTGCACCCTGACCCAGGTAGCTCTCCTTCACTGCACATACACAAGCTGAGCCCTGCTCCAGAGTGCACCCTGCCCCAGGTATCTCTCCTTCACTGCACAAGCTGAGCCCTGCTCCAGAGTGCACCCTGACCCAGATCTCTCTCCTTCACTGCACAAGCTGAGCCCTGCTCCAGAGTGCACCCTGCCCCAGATCTCTCTCCTTCACTGCATGTACACAAGCTGAGCCCCACTCCAGAGTGCACCCTGCCCCAGGTATCTCTCCTTCACTGCATGTACACAAGCTGAGCCCCACTCCAGAGTGCACCCTGCCCCAGGTATCTCTCCTTCACTGCAAAAGCGGAGCCCTGCTCCAGAGTGCACCCTGACCCAGGTAGCTCTCCTTCACTGCACATACAAGCTGAGCCCTGCTCCAGGTGCACCCTGCCCCAGGTATCTCCTTCACGTTACACAAGCTGAGCCCTGCTCCAGCGTGCACCCTGCCCCAGGTATCTCTCCTTCACTGCACAAGCTGAGCCCCACTCCAGAGTGCACCCTGCCCCAGGTATCTCTCCTTCACTGCAAAAGCGGAGCCCTGCTCCAGAGTGCACCCTGACCCAGGTAGCTCTCCTTCACTGCACATACACAAGCTGAGCCCTGCTCCAGAGTGCACCCTGCCCCAGGTATCTCTCCTTCACGTACACAAACTGAGCCCTGCTCCAGAGTGCACCCTGCCCCAGGTATCTCTCCTTCACTGCACAAGCTGAGCCCTGCTCCAGAGTGCACCCTGCCCCAGGTATCTCTCCTTCACTGCATGTACACAAGCTGAGCCCTGCACCAGAGTGCACCCTGCCCCAGGTATCTCTCCTTCACTGCATGTACACAAGCTGAGCCCTGCTCCAGAGTGCACCCTGTCCCAGGTCTCTCTCCTTCATTGCATGTACACAAGCTGAGCCCTGCTCCAGAGTGCACCCTGCCCCAGGTATCTCTCCTTCACTGCATGTACACAAGCTGAGCCCTGCTCCAGAGTGCACCCTGACCCAGGTATCTCTCCTTCACTGCATGTACACAAGCTGAGCCCTGCACCAGAGTGCACCCTGCCCCAGGTATCTCTCCTTCACTGCACAAGCTGAGCCCCGCTCCAGAATACACCCTGCCCCAGGTCTCTCTCCTTCACTGCATGTACACAAGCTGAGCCCTGCTCCAGAGTGCACCCTGCCCCAGGTATCTCTCCTTCACTGCACAAGCTGAGCCCCACTCCAGAATGCACCCTGCCCCAGGTCTCTCTCCTTCACTGCACATACACAAGCTGAGCCCTGCTCCAGAGTGCACCCTGCCCCAGATCTCTCTCCTTCACTGCATGTACACAAGCTGAGCCCTGCACCA
This sequence comes from Huso huso, assembly GCA_036884735.1. Classification (NCBI taxonomy): domain Eukaryota; kingdom Metazoa; phylum Chordata; class Actinopteri; order Acipenseriformes; family Acipenseridae; genus Huso; species Huso huso. The sequence continues at coordinate 19,319,151 of CM072677.1, read as the reverse complement.
GAGTGCACCCTGCCCCAGGTCTCTCTTCTTCACTGCATGTACACAAGCTGAGCCCTGCTCCAGAGTGCACCCTGCCCCAGGTCTCTCTCCTTCACTGCATGTACACAAGCTGAGCCCTGCTCCAGAGTGCACCCTGCCCCAGGTCTCTCTCCTTCACTGCATGTACACAAGCTGAGCCCTGCTCTAGAGTGCACCCTGCCCCAGGTCTCTCTCCTTCACTGCACAAGCTGAGCCCTGCTCCAGAGTGCACCCTGCCCCAGGTCTCTCTCCTTCACTGCACAAGCTGAGCCCTGCTCCAGAGTGCACCCTGCCCCAGGTCTCTCTCCTTCACTGCACAAGCTGAGCCCTGCTCCAGAGTGGACCCTGCCCCAGGTATCTCTCCTTCACTGCACAAGCTGAGCCCTGCTCCAGAGTGCACCCTGCCCGAGCACTGAGGGAAGTTTTAAAAATGGTTTAGAAGCAGCCGCACTTCTAGTGTCTTCATTTCTTGTGCGCAGTGCCAGCTTACTCACGAGAGAACAAAACATGCTTTACAACCAGTGAAATATGAAGCCCAGCATAAAGTAATGAACTCTGATAGCTGACTGAGTTGAGTCATACTGTACAAATAAGTGTTTTGTCTGTTCCACAGCAGACAGACTGACAAGCAGACAGATAGCACGCTGGGCACCGGCTCCCATCCTAAGACTGAATGCTTTTTTCAAGTGTCCCCTTATTTTACTTTGATATAAATCTGTGTAAAGAGGTTTGACCGGAGAACAGATGCTGCTCTTGAGTTCTAGTTTCCTGTCATTGAAAGTGTAGGAACAGTACAAAAAATATGTCATCAGATACAATGAAATATGACATCATTAATCTGACCTATAGATGTTAGTCTTGGCACTAGATGAACTGTCCGGTGCTCTCTGAGTTGAAGACAATTCTTCGTACGTGTGATACAGCTCCACAAACCCACTGATCTGCTATTGGGATTGAGCGCTCCACAGAAACCAGGTGCTGTCAATCAGCTGAGGGGCACTGGTGTGGACTGGGCTGATTCACCATTCAAAAGTTCATTTACACTTGATTTACTAAGAGACAGCATCAACATCCCCGCTATTCACAGTGTGCATGCTCCCGGAGCATACCATGCTAGACTAACTGACAGTCAGCTCTACCAGCACTGGTACAAAATAACCCAGCATCATTCAGAACGAGCATGTGTGCTAAAATTAAATACTAAAAGAAACTTCATAAATAAATGACAAGCATTTCGACTAGAAGTCTTTCTCAATGCCTTCAACAGAAACACTATAATAAACTCAATTCAATGACAAATGCTTAGACTAAAACACATGTATTCGCTTTCTATTCGGCAAGTTCGTATAAATAATCCAAAATAATTTCCACTGGAAATGTGTATTACATTACCTTTCATGTCCCATCTCAGTATAATTATATGTGCCATTTAAAATGGTTTACAACATCAGAAAACATTAACCTCAAGATAAAACTATAACAACTAACTATAAAAAACTTAATTATCCAAAAAGACTCGGTATGACTTTGTCACTTTTCACTTTCTGTAGACCCTTTAGGTGTTTTCTTCCTTAGTTTTTTTTTTGCAAGTAAGAAATTTATATATTTTTTATCTGGATGTACACAGAAAACAAATTGAACCAGCTGCTATTACTGTTACTCAAATGCAGCCGCGCCCAGTATCAGAGTGGAAACCCATGCAAACCGAAATCATGCATGTATACAGATGGATGATCATTTTGAAACTATAGGTGAGACTGTAACCTTTGAGCTGCAAAAATATATATTTGCAGTGGTTTAGGAGATATATAATAGATTATATAATACCGTTAAATACAATCAATTCAACAACATTGTTTTCTTTTCCTTTCATTTTTATTTGTGCATGTCTGCGTCCTCCTGCGTACCCGCTATGACCCTGCAAAGTACTCCCAGCGGTACACATGCCCCGGTTGAAAACCCCTGAATTAATTACACAGTCGATAGAAATTAGAAATACATAAAACAACATGTTTTGCTTTTCACCATTTTACCATATTGCCATAATTTGCGCAACAGTGTGATAAAACAGCTCAGTGCGATTAACCATATCCTGTAATAAAAAACAGGATAACCAAAGTGCTGCTTCAGATTTGGCAAGCGAGTCAGAATCGGGTGGACACAGGTGCAGGGTCTGTACGTCACTGGAACATGCTTCACGCTTTCCAAACACTGGCCCAACTTGCAAAGTAAATGTTACGTATAGCGATCAACATTGTGTTTTCTGTCGTGGTCATATCTTCTGTTATGAGGAATGCAATAAATGAAAATGGTGAGTTTCTGTTCTTTGTACAACACCCCTTTTCTACATTTATTTTATTGAAGTAAAATTTGACAGCTTTCACTTGCGTGCAAGCAAAAAAAAGAATCTCAGTAATGTTATTACTTTATGAAAATGTCTGCTGACACTGTTTATTGTGAAAAAAATAACATGAAAACATTTTGTACTGTTTCTGCCTGAAACACACAAGAAAAAATAATAATTTTAACTACTGTGCGACAGCCTTTGCTTTCTAGTTCATTCCGTGGGGTAATGTAAGGCCTTCACGACCTAGTCTTCTGGGATATTTGTTAATAGTTATTCATATCATTTCATGATGCAAGCATTGCAAATCATTATAATGGTGTTAGATTTAGCTGGGAATTGGGCAGCATGTGATTTGAACAGGAAAGTGAAAGTAGCTTTTGCATTTAACTTTAATGTGTTAGTAATGTACTTTAGCTTAGATATTATATTCATTGATATCAATTTCTATGATTGACTGACCTGTTAAGTTTGACCTGCTGTCACAGCAATAAAATCTCGCAAAACATCTGATTGTATCATTAGGGCCTGGTAATTCAGATCCAATGCAGCTCCGAGGGGCTGCTGTGTTTAAATGAGAAACACTCTGGCTCTATTACAGAATAAATGAAATAAAAATGACAAGTGCTTAAGTCTATATTGTATTTATTTTGTATATGATATTATTATTATTATTTATTTCTTAGCAGACGCCCTTATCCAGGGCGACTTACAATCGTAAGCAAATACATTTCAAGTGTTACAATACAAGTAATACAATAAGAGCAAGAAATACAATAACTTTTGTTCAAGCAAAGTACAAGTGTGACAAACCACAATTCAATTGGCAGTTGTAATGTTTTTTTTATGTATTTCTTATATTTTTTCATCCTCCTCCGGGGTCTGGATTTGAACCGCTGACCCCTGGCACTAAAGGCAGACACGCTACAGTTTCGCTAAAGAGGAATGCCCCCCTAGCAGGGTTTGTAGTCATGTCTTTTATGCACACATACAATGTGCCTATTCGGCCAGTAGGGGTCATTCATTACACAGTGCTGGCACCAGTAAGTGCTGATGGCCACACTCTGGTCACCAAAGCATTTGGCTTCAGAAGCACTGGTCCAGCCTTACATGGTTTCATGTTTTTTCTTCAAACTCAACATTAACATTGAAACCCTGGCCGTTCCCCTCGCCACAAGCCCTTATTGAGCACCATACGGTCTGTTTAATTAGGGCTCAGTTTACAAAGACTGTTGCCAGTCTGTAAGAGGAGAGAGATGGATGCTAATCTGCAGGCCTGAGGAAGCTCACATTCAGGAGTTCATTAACAAGCAGCATTGGTTCAGCTCATGTGCCAGCTCGTAACTTCATCCAATAGCTGCAGAGATCAGCCCCCCTCCCAGCCCTGTCCTGCTTCCCCCCGGGGTTGTCCAGGACACTCCTTTGCTCTCCCCATCCCCGGCCCTCTAGTGTGTGAAGTGCTGTGTGGCAAGGCCTAATTGACAAGACGTGTTCAACGTGGTTGAAAACAAGCACACAACAAAACAAAGGTGGAGCTCACACTATAAATCAGCAGCCCAAAATCACTCTGCAGATGAAAGATGTGGGAATACATTCATTCACTTCAGAAGATCTGGCAAGGGGGTTTCTGGAAATAACAATAGAGAGCGTGTTTTACATAGAGGGGCTGAGGAGGCATGTAATAGCATAGTACCTGGACAACCACCAGTGAGCACGGGCTGAGGCATGTAATAGCATAGTTACTTGAAAGACTACAAATATTTGCATGGAAGTCAAGATTTGCAGATTGTAGCCAAATGCAATACAAGATACAGAAGCAGAGGTTCTAAACCATGTTATGGAAACAAAACATTGGAATAGAAACAGAAAAAGGATCTTCCCTCACAGGAGAACCCTCTGCGCAGAATATTCTGGAACTTCAAGGTCACACAATAAGCATTATAATCAGTGTGTGGGAGTCCACTGTTAGTTTTGGCTGCAGTTTGCTGGGTTGGCAACACAAACAGCCTGTGTTGGAAGAGATAAAAACACTTTATAGAGTTTGGGGTTATTGTTCCACCTGCATTATCTTATCAAGGGCATTTGAGGATTTTGTATTGGGGCTAGATAAAAAAGAAAAGAAAAAAAAGGAATTAATGCACAAAGGAATTATAAAAGTATATATATATATATCTCTATATATATATATATATATATATATATATATATATATATATATATATATATATATATATATATATATATATATATATATATATATATATATATATATATATATATATATATATATATATATATATATATATATATATATATATATATATATATATATATATATATATATATATATATAGCTATTAATCCAAACCTCTGTATTTGTGTTCTTTATGTTAGAGTTCTCTATTCAGAACGAAGCTACACAGGTTTTCCGGGACCAGTTTTAATTGTCCCAATCTGGCCCTGGAAGCAGGAAATGACTACCCTTCGGAACACAGCCAAGCTCACCAGACCAAATCAGCAATCAGGATCCATCCTGCATGTGGTTCTCATTACCTCTGCATGGCTCAGAGTTTACACTCCCGCTCTCACACTCTGGGACAGCAGCCTTTGTGTCCTGCATCGGGTAAAATTGACGCTAATGAGATACAGTGCGTCTTGTCATAAGCATGCCATGAACTTGGGGTTTTCTCTTCATTTTGAATGTAAATACAACATGCAGAGAGTCAGTCGCTGCTAATTCCGTGTGCACATTCCTTTTGAAACTCTTCTGTCACAGCAGTTTTTTCTTTTAAAATTGAACGGGGATCACTGAAGAGAACACAAATTCCAACGCAGAGTGTCAGTATCACCCCCTTCACCCATCTTCAATACTGTCCCGACAGTACACCGATTCACACCACCCCCTTCACCCATCTTCATTACTGTCCCGATAGTACACCGATTCACATCACCCCCTTCACCCATCTTCAATACTGTCCCGATAGTACACCGATTCACACCACCCCCTTCACCCATCTTCAATACTGTCCTGATAGTACACCGATTCACATCACCCCCTTCACCCATCTTCAATACTGTCCCGATAGTACACCGATTCACCACCCCTTCACCCATCTTCAATACTGTCCTGATAGTACGCGATTCATCACCCCTTCACCATCTTCATTACTGTCCCGATAGTACACCGATTCACATCACCCCCTTCACCCATCTTCAATACTGTCCGATAGTACACCGATTCACAGTCCTGATTTTTGCCGTTCTGGGTTCAACACCTCTCTCTTGCATGCTTATCATTGGACACTCTTTAGGGAACTTCCTCCATTGTTGGAGAGTCCGATTTCAGCCAGCCCACAACCTTCCAGACTGGGGTTGAGCGAGTCTCAATCCACACTGGTTTGATATTGGTCTACTGCCAATGGGAACGAACAGGACTGCTTTCAAATCACTTCAAAACCTCAGTCCTTGCTGATAACACTTTGCAGGAAATACCTACAGCTCCAATGTCTTACCACTGGCTCAGCAAGTTACAACTTTCTGAAATGCACAGGTTAGAACAGTTTCTGAAATGCACAGGTTAGAACAGTTTCTGAAATGCACAGGTTAGAACAGTTTCTGAAATGCACAGGTTAGAACAGTTTTTAAAACCATTACAGGCACTACTTGAGTCATGGAATACAGTTAAAGAGTAATGGAAAGTGCTTTTTGGGTCTATTTTAACCATCTAAACAGGGGTGGACCTAAACACTGCCACTCTTCAACTCATCTGGCGTTTTCCTCCAGCCAACACGTTTACTGACCCTTAACTAACGTCACTAAAGACAGTAAAAATACAGACACAAGGTCCACGGAACACCAGAGGAACACGTTTACAGAGGATATTAACATGTTTTACAGAGGGGATATTGACATGTTTTCCAGAGGGGTACCCCACATGTTTTCCAGAGGGGTACACATGTTTTCCAGAGGGGGCACCGACATGTTTTCAGAGGGGTACCGACATGTTTTCCAGAGGGGGTACCGACATGAGGGGGTTTTTCAGAGGGGGGTACCGGCATGTTTTCAGGGGATTGACATGTTTTAAAGAGGGGGTATTGATTCGAGTGAAAAGACAACCAATTCTTCACAAAACTAATTTATTAAAAATTATTTCCATTCTTATTTTTTATTTTCGCTTTCTCTTCACATTTTTTAGAAAACAAAAAGCAAACAAAATCTCAACATGTTTCGACAGAGTCTTAATCGTAAGTAGACTTATTTTGATACAGAGGAAAACCCCTTTTTATACACTCAATTTTCCACAGGTGATTAATCACCTTTCGTCCTAAACCTTCTATTGACAATTAGAACAAATCAAAAACAACTGAAAATACGAATAAGTAATTAGGTACAGAAACGAAACAAAAGGCAAAGCACCATACTTTTTATATTAAACATTCAATCTGTACACAAAACCACTAGATATTCTTTTACTAAGTTACTTTTTCTTTTACTGTGCAACTTGAATAATGAACAGAGGCATACATACATACTACATTGTAGAAAAAGACCCATAGTTAAAGTCTTCATTAAGGCCACATGGTGCAACAGAATTCAAAAAATATATCCAAAACTTTCCTTCTCAAGAGTCGTTTGTCAACTGAGCCACCTCTAAAGCCAATTTTGACGGTTTCCAAAGCCCAAAATACCAGATCAGATATGGAATGCTGTTTTTTATTAAAATGTACAGCTAAAGGATAGTTGGTATCATTTTTCCGTATAGTACCTTTGTGTCATTAATATGGGTCTTCAAGGGCTGTGTTGTTTTACCGACATACATCAATGAACAAGGGCCCTATATGACATAGACAACATTAACAGAAGAACACGTAGTAAAATCTCTCAATATCATGCATTTACCTGTGTTGGGATTTTGTAAAGAAGTTGTTTTTTTTAGTGTTTGCGCAGCAGTAGCCTCTCCCACACGGGTGATGTCCCTGCAGCACTGAACCAAAAAAAGTTTGCTTCTGTTCTGTTTGTGTTCTGCATGAACTACAAAATCTTTAATGTTTTTATTATGTCTAATAAAAAAATTGCAAAAAAACTGCAAAAATTGGACGAACCTGAAAAATAGTGTGTAATTGTAAAACATGCCAGTGTCTCTGAACAATACGTGCCTGTGTGTGAGGCAAGCTGTCTGCCGTATACACACCTGGACACAATCCACAACATGCATCCCTCACGGCTGATGGACTCCACAGGAACTGAAGGCTGTTTCCAGTTGGGATCCCCACCACACACACACATGCACATGCATTTTAAAGGCCAGAGGGGTTGTCTGGCTGGTTTTGTAGTGCCGTCACACAAGCACCGTGAGGTGCGCAATGCAGGAGTAAACACGACGAGATCCGATAGAACTACAGCAACCGCTTTTATACAAATCAGTATGACTACGGGTCATTAGCGCCATTTATTCAAAGTCTGTAAAGTAGATCCAGTCACATCATTACAGTAGAATTACAGTAACTACACAGACACATTTACAATATGTTTTTCCAAAAGAAAAGATCACAGTTGATTATTTGATCCAGAGACAACTGAACCCAACCAGTATCGGGTGGAAATAAGACACCCATTGCACAGCAATTTGATCCAGTCCTGGTTTTACTAGGAGTTTAATAATACACACCAGAGCTTGTTACCTAATCAAGTGGTTAATCAAGCTCAACACCTGGAAAAAGGGGGGGCATGCTGTGCAATAGGAGTCTTATTTCCATCCCCTACTTCGAGATATTTACCAAGATAGTTCCCTCCATTTCCATTCCCTGAAGGTAGTCCCAGCGGCAGGCACACAAACTGGACACAAGCAGTTGTTTACTGTGGGGAATTCTTTGAAAAGGTGACCTGGGAGAGAATTAAACACGCACACACTCCTGTAGCCCCCGCAGGTATGGCATTCATGAGCCACAGCAGGACCGATACTGGGCCTCCACAATCTGAATCTGCACTGCACTAGAACAGACTGCTTTATCAGCTACTGTTCAAACAGAGCTCTGGTACCATTGTAACAAGCCCAGGCATGTCGGCATAGACAACGGTCATGCAGAACAAAGCACAGGAGCACAGACAGACAGACAGACAGACAGACAAACAGACAGACAGCTGCTCCCATAGACAGGATTTTAGTCCAAAATATGGGGGGGTGAAAAAAAAATTCACAGCTACTGAAACATGTGAAGTGCTGTTTTGTCGATCGCTACATTTTTCAGTTGTTGTTCTCCAATTTGAAAATGGATTGGTCAATTTCTGGGCCTACTAGCATTTGAACACAGGTTTCACTATTTAATGAGCTACATACATATCATTAGACCACTTTGGGAGTAAAACTGATGAGGGGGTCCAACTCGAGAACACACACAACACTTAATAAAAAATCACGCTTAAAACACGCCTTCATGGTTACACAAAATGTTTTTACTGGTGTTAGGAAACCATCCAGACCTAACCAAATACCACAAGTCAAAATCGAACCAAAATACAACCGACAGTATCAATCAGCAGTATCACACAGAAAGACACTCACTGTATCAATCAGATGCTGCAATATCCACATAAAGACAGTATCAATCAGCTGCTGCAGTATCACACAGTAAAGATGCTCACTGATTCAATCAGATGCTGCAAAACTCAAAAGTTACATACCTATACAAATACATACCATTGTTCAAATCAATTTGAAGCAAAGCGGTTCATTCAGTCGGACCTCTAGCATCTGTCATGTCTTCAATTATACCTCGTTTCCAGTTTTATTTCCATACTGTGTCATACGGTACTCAAATGGCATAATAATAAAGCATGCCAAGCTGTCCCCCACGAAAATGTAATTCCGTGTAATGGCATTGATACCTAACAGGCATTGGGTTTTTAAATGCGATGTTGTTTATTTTACATATTCAACTTTATTATACAAAACAATTACATATGAAATTAAAAAAGATACGTAAACAGAAGATGAAGGATAGCAAATGAAAACCTACGTTTTTTTTTTTTTTTTTTTTTACTTCAATTCCTAGCTTCTTAATATCGGGATATTTGGTTCTATGCCTTCATGTTCCTGACTGCAGTGTTTAGCTGTTTTTGGATGTTATATTCACACCATGTTTTTATCAGCATTTAATTTCTAATCCTCCCACGGACTTGTTTACACATTTTTTTTTTTTACTCTTCGTTCTTGTGCCCGTGCCACTATCGGTGAACATAGAACATAAGAAACTGATTCAGCCCATCTTGCTCAAATATGAAAGGATGTCAAATGGTGCTGACACCACGGGGGCACGGTGTGGTTGTACAAACATTTCACTGTATTTCACAATGACAGCACCATGCCAACACGTTGTTGCAGTGTCACACAATATTAGTTTTGCTTTGCACTGTATTATTCAACAGCGGGACACACTTGCCTGGTATTATCAGCTTCTCAAGACTGTGGGCTGCTTTGCTTTTGCAATACAGGCAGTGGCTAAAGAAATGTATGATCATTTTGTCTTTTGTAATTACTGTCACTGATGTGCAAAAATTGTCTGTGCTCCCTGTTACCTGCTCAGAGACCTGCCTGGATGGGACCTCTTGTAACCCAGTTTGGAACCACTGACCTACATCACCTCTCTGGGAGGCCAGCATCACTGTTTCTTCATGGACTGTCACTGTCAATAGTGATTCCAGTGCGTTTCATAAAAATAGGAATCTAAAAAGTGTAACTTAAGCCACTTTTATTTACAATCTGATAAGGCATCCAATCCCGCCTGTACTAAAATGCCTGTTACATGTTTAAAGGGCAGCCATGGCATCGTGGGCGCTTTGTCATGGAGCGCTTCATTGTGGAGTGCTTTGCAAGTAAACAGATTTGAGGAGGTGGGATTCTGTGGAAAGAAGCTGCTGGTTGGAGAAATATGGGATGGGAATTTCCACAAGATGTGCTCCACAACTTCCTCTGAGTGAGACAGTGCAGCCCTGCCCTCTGGAAGTATGTGGCGTTGCCCGCGGGCCTTGAGATGCACAGCAAGGTGCACACGAGGGAGAGCTCTTCAAATGAGAACCAGGCTGCAGGAAAAGCGTCCAGACACAGAAACACCTGCAACAGGTAAGGGCTGTCCCTCACAGAAACACACATTACTGTTATTATACTAATAAGCACCTGAATGCAGTAACTTACACCCCCGCCACAGCTGGAATACAACATCAGGAGCCAGTTAGTCAAATCCTGCAGATTCCCAATAGTTGGTGAACATGTCTTGAACAAGGCCAGACATGTGATTACTATTTTTACTTGTAAAAATTATCTAAGAAACACACAGATGGGTGGATGTTTTGTTTACATCCTTACTCTGAATGGAGAATATAGCCCTCGGTGTATTAACAATCTGAAAAACACTTGTTCAGGAGGGCGCAACATCTTGGAGCACTGCAAACATCTCAAGAAATCCTATCTCCTGTTAGCAGGGCACACTGAGACAAAGCTGATGTGGGTAATTTTTTCCCAGGTGATTTATGATGTGTTACAGATATCACATTATTTAAGACTTGGAAAATGCACAGAAACTCTCACATTACTGTTATTATCTCTAATACAATGATCTTACACCCCCGCCAGGGACTGCTCATTAGAGCCTTCAGTCGATAGTTGATGAACATGTCAAGACAGCGTGTAAAAAAATCTAAGAGGGTTACAGATGCTGGATGTAAGGGAGAGACACTCAAAAATCTGACACTTGCCATGATCTGGAGGCTGTTCTCAAGGTCAAATCCTCTCAGGTGAGCACTCCTGAGTCAAAGCACAGAGAAATGTTTTTCTAGGTGATTTATGATGTGTAAATTTAAAGACTTGGAAAATGTTTAAATTCTCAACTATTAACATCTCTAATACAATGAAACCATTTCCACCTCCATGAGGGGCTGCTCACCCCTCAGTGGATCTTCCTATCAAGCTGTTTATGCTGCAAAAGCACTCAAAATCCTGCCATTGGAGCTCAGGTCATCCCACACACATGGAGAAAAGGTGGCCATCGGTCATCAGCACCTTGTGTTGAAGCCCGCCTCCATCCATGTGGGGCTGCATAGACCTCAGCTCTTCCACCGCAGCACACACCTGCCCTGGGCCCGCCTCTATCCCACTGCATCTCAGGTCTATCATCAGCACCTGCCCTGGAGGCTGATAACGAACTCAGGTGGCGGGTCTTTCTGTCCAGTATAAACCAGTTCCAGTCAATCCAATGCAGATTCCCAAACACTGCGCCCCTGAAAGGTGGTGCGATGCTCATTATTGGGAGAAAGCGTCCCTCAGAACAGTTTAAACTTGCAGACATGTGAAAGTTACTATTTTTGTAAAACGAACAAACAAACTTATACTACAGAATTATCAAAAACAACTAAAGGCTCATACAGATGCTCTTCATTAAGCCCCAATGTTTTTTTGTTTATAACATCCTTGCTCTGTTAAATGTTTTGTGAATACAGCCTAGGTGTGTTAACAGGGGCTTTAAGAAAAAAGCACTCGTCGTTTCTTAATTACAAACCAACAAAACAGTTTGAGAGGAGGCTTTCCTATGAGCAGCACAGGATGTGGGTATACCTGCAATGAGATCTGGATATGATACCCTGATTATATACAGGGGACGCAACAGGCAGGTATGTGATCAGGATGTGTTATACCTGCAATGAGATCCCATATACAGTGCCTATAGAATGAACTTTTTTTCACATTTTATTTGTGTCAGTGCCTCAGTGTTACGGCACATTTTAAATGATTTTTCCACTTATCACACACCATACTCCACACTGTTAAGGGGAAAAAGTTTTATTGAAAAAAAATTATATTAAAATAAAAACTGAAAGATCATAATTGGATAAGTCTCACCCCCTGGTTAATACTTGGTGGGAAAAAGCACAGCAACAATTACAGCTGTGAGTCTGTTGGATAGGTCTCTACCAACTTGCACACCTAGATTTGGCAATATTTGACTGATTTCTTTACAAAACTGTTCAAGCTCTGTCAAAGTTCCTTGGGGGCGTTGATGGACAACAATCTTCAGTCATGCCACAAATTTTCGATTGGATTTAGGTCGGAGGCTCTGACTGGGCCTCAAGGACATTTACCTTTTTTCCTAGCCACTTCAGTGTAGGTTTGGCTGTGTGCTTTGGTTCGTTGTCATGCTGAAAGGTGAACTTCCGTCCCAAGTTTCAGCTTTTCTTGCAGGGGCAACGGGTTTCTTCAAGGACTTTTCTGTACTTTGTTCATTCATTTTCCTTCTTTCTGACAAGTGCCCCGGTCCTGTAATGAGAAACATCCCCATAACATGATGCATACCACCATGCTTCACAGTAGGGATGGTTTCTTTGGGTGATCGCTGTGTTGAGTTTGTAAACATAACGCTTTGCATTAGGCCAAAATTCCATTTAGTTCATCAGACCACAAAACTTTTGCCACATGGCTGAATCTCCTGAGTGTTTTTTTGCATGTACTTCAAAGCAGGTTCAAGGTGGGCTTTCTTGGTAATGGCTTCCTTCTTGCCACCCCTACCATACAGGCCAGATTTGTGGGTGCTTGGGATATTGTTGTCACATGCACTTTGACCCAGTCTTGGCCATAAAGCCTGTAGCTCTTACCAAAGTTGCCATTGGCCTCTTGGTAGCCTCTCTGACCAGTCTCCTGCTTGCTCAGTCGTTCAGTTTGGGAGGGGACGGCCTGATCTAGGCAGAGATCTTGGTGGTGCCTTCACCTTCCACTTCTTAATAATCGTCTTGACCGTTGCTCCAAAGGGATATTAAAAGGCCTTTGATATTTTTTATACCCATCCCTGATCTGTACCTTTCAACAACTTTGTCGGAGTTCTTTTGAAGCTCACTTGGTGCTCATGGTTGAGTCTTTGCTTTGTCTGCAGAGACCTACAGGAACTGCTGCTGAATTATCTTGAAATCATGAATCCTGCAATTTTAACACAGGTGGAGCCCATAACCCGGTGTGTGATTCTGAAGGCGTTAGTTACTTGAGCTAATTTAAATTGCTATTACAAGGGGTGGACACTTATCAGCAAGCTATTTCAGTTTTTTTTTTAATTAATTTTTCTACAAATTTTAGAATATTTTTTCACTTGGAAGTTGTGGGGTAGTGGGGCGTGTAGATAAATTTTTAAAAAAAAACTGTTTTAATACATTTTAATTCCCAATATAAGGCAACAAAAAGGTGAACATTTTGAAAGGGGTGTAGATTTTCTATAGGCACTGTAGATATCCTGATTACATACAGGGCACACTGACGAACAGGTATGTGATTAGGATGTGGGTATACCTACAATGATATCTGGATATAGATATCTGATTACATACAGGGTACACTGACAGACAGGTATGATTGTTGACTGCATAGTATGTCGATAACTGGAACAACGTGAACACAAAGACAAGCAGCAATCGTGCTTTAATAATTTGGGTGAAAATGAATATAAAATTGGAATAAAAAAGTAAATGAAAATTCTTACTACAGTGTTTTTTTTTTTTTTTTTTTTTTTAATGTAAAAATCTCTCAATGTCTTCACGAGAAATGTTGAAGTCAAAATGTTAGACATTCAATTTAACTTTTAGTATTTCTATATTCAGTGTCAAATGGTTGGATGAGCTCCTGTTAAACAATGTGAGTGATGAATCAATGCTGAGAGCCAGAGCTCTTCAGTGCTGGAAAGCATTCTGAAAAACTAACCTTTCCACCGTCCTCATTACGAAGGATCCCTGCAGTAACTACTTCATGCCTCTCAATCAGACTGCCTGGACCACAGCACAGCCTGACTCCCTCACCAAGATCACTGCAGCTTTCAATGCCTCTCAATCAGGCTGCCTGGAGCCACAACATTGACTCCCTCACCAAGATCCTGCAGTAACCCAAAATGCCTCTCAATCAGGCTGCCTGGGCCACCAGCGCCCGACTCCCTCACCAAGATCCTGCAGCTCCTTCCCTGCACTTCATTTCAAATCAGATGTTTGTTGAAATAGAAACAGGCAGTTCTGGAAGGGGTGTTTCCTGTATGTTTTTGCCATTTGGAGAGCCTCTGGCTGGTGGTTGAACTCATAACAAAGGTATGGCACTAAGCCACTCGCATTTAAATATGAAGGGTTTGGCGCTATAAACCCCTTCAAACCCCAGCCCCCCAGAAAAACACAGGCACGTCTCATTCTCCTTCCCCATATTACTGAGACTTAACTCCTAAAGCCACTTTTAGCATTCCTCCATTTAAGTGCTAGAGACATTGTTCTGGAACAGCAGGAATTTGGCTGCTGAAGGGCAGTCTCTGAAAGCCTGGTTCCCACATTCGCCTAAGCGTCTGGAGATTTCCCCTGATTCAGAGCTAGTCAACCAGTGACTTTCCCAACCCCATACAAAACTTGTGAGAGGTCAGTGGGCTGGATGGCTGGTTTGAAGGCTCAGGACATCCTCCAGTAATACCTTCCCTTGTCACAGTGCAGATAGATAGCCGGCAGCTCACAGCGTCATTCTTCTCCAGAGATGTTGGAAAATGAAATTCTCTTAATGAGAACAACACAAAGCTAATCTATGCTGCTAGAACATGCCAGATGTTGAACTTTAGATCATTATAACTCCTTTCATCACAAGTGATCCCAGACAATAAAAGCACCTAATAATAAAACAGCACTCAGAATGGTGCAGAGCAGAACATACAATACAGAAGAGAATCAGGAAAAGCTACTTGCTCTTTAACTAACCATTGTTTTTTAAGAATATATTTTTCTAAACAAATATACTGTATACTATTGCACCACCACCGCTACTTCGAAAGCATCAACACACCAACCTTAATTAGGGTTCAAACGATTACCTTTTTTAAAACTAGACAAGCAAGTCAAAATAATCCAAACAGTCAAACAAAGAAAATAAAAGGCAGAAAACGAAGTAGAAACACATTCCTTAACGTGTTCAGTTATAATTATTAATAAGTATTGACTAGGTTTCAATCTCCCCTCGCCTGTGGTTTCCGTGAGGAAGCGCTGAGGAATTTCAATAGAGCCAATAGCCTTGACTTCCCTGGGGATCCTTCAAAGGCACCGCCGCCCCCAAACAGCCCATTCAACTTCCACAGCTAATCAGTCATTCAATAGCGTGTCAAATGGCACAGACCAGGACATCAGACAAGAATGTCATTTCAAAAAATCAACAAATACCGGTACAAAAAACACCCAATAACCGAAAACAAATGCAAAGCAATACATGTGAAATTATTATACACTTCAACAAAACATCTAAAACGCCAGCATTGAATTTCAATAGTTTTTTTTAATCAATTTAAAACCTATATGTTTATATTGATTTAGTAAATATTAAAGAAAGTCGTTAATTATTTTTGAAACAAGATCAAATTACAAAACTTTCTTCAACAATAAACACAATATTTCGAGACAACGAAAAGAGACTTGAAAAGAGTGCAAGAGACTCAAAGATTTCCCTAACTGTTCCGGCTCACTGGTTTTGTTGCCTGTCTGAAAACAAGTGTCTCCTTTTCTTAAAATGACAAAAGGCGGACGAATACCCACGGCATTCAAGGACAGGTCGGTCCGTGCAGAGCCGGGGACAAAAGGATCCAGATTGACTTCTTCACAATGTGCTCCAGGGCAGATAAACCAAACAAATACTCCCCTACCCGCCCCCCTCACCTCAGGCTGCAACAACAGAACCACACTAGAACTGTATCACTTTCAAAACTAAGACGGTACTCTCAATTCTCATCACTTGCATGGGAAGGAATTACATATTGTTAGCTGCAGTATTGTATTAATATTGTTACCCACACAACAAATTAGAACACGGGCAAAAACAATAATAATACAAATAACACGTCAAAGTCAAACACAAAAAACAGCACCATGTTATAAAAGGTGTCTAATGTTTTTGTTTTTATGGGTCTGCCTTTCACTGTAGTTAAATGCGTTTGGATATTTTTTTGGTAACCATACAGTACCTGCGTTACATATTTGTTATCATAAATTTTTTAAAACCTAATTTCCCCGTTGCGTGCACTTTATTAGTAGTAGTGGTAGTGGTGGTGGTGGTGGTGGTATAACTCAAAACACAGTTCAGTACCCCGCATTTTTCTGAAGCCTCTTTGTGCCACCAGCTGTATCACAGAGGCTGGCTGTTACATTATAAATTGGTTTCTTCACTTCAAGTAAAACAAAAGCGTCTTTCTTTACCTGCCGCCCATGTTTCGGATGTAACTTCTTTGAACTGACCGTGGGAGATATTCCGTAGCAGTTAAAAAGTTGAGCGATACAAATAAAGTGAAGCTGCGGTCCCTGCCATCTGCGCAGTCCATAGAGACTAGTCGGTGAGCTCCGGGCGGGCATGCTGAAGCACTGTTACAGAGCGTCTGCCGTGGAACCACCAGGTGGGGCGGCGGTACCAGAAAAATAACAAGAAGAAGCAGCTAGAAAAGCAGGTTCAAGATTTTTCTAACTCTACAGGGCTCGAGCATGTCACCAGGAACGAGGTTCAATAATACTAATGAAATAAACGTTTACCACGCTGGCTTTAAACACAACTAAGCCCACTGCTGGACGCGGCAGCGCGTGTTTAAAAAAGGTGTCAATCGTGAGAACAAACGGGTACAGATCATTGTGCTATTGTGAAAACCGCACTATAGTCTTCAGTCGGTGTGAGCCCTCCGGAGGTGGAGAGCCAGTGGAAGTTTCTCGGGGCCCCAATGTCCCACAGCGACACTGGAAGACTAATAAAAAATGCTGGCAATCAATAGCGAACATTCAAAAAGTAAAAAAAAAAAAAAAAAAAATAAGCGCCAGCCCTACGCGACTGAATCTGCAGTACTGTACAGTGTTCCTGTGGTAGTCTGCTGCATATTGTATCACGGCAGTGGAAAATATTCATTTGTTAGCATTACATATTTCACTGAGGTAAACACAAGGGCTTGATTAGTGCAGAATAAGGATTTAATTTGAGGAGCAGGTGCTTATTGTACACAAATTAGAGACATAAAGCTGGAAAGCTTAAGATGAGAAAACTGGACAAGACAACAACATATAACACTCTGAACTCTCGTCTCACGGTCAGGCGGCAGCTGGCTGCTGGCCTGCTAGAGTGAGACAGAACAAATAAGGACAAAAGC